>MCJB01042115.1:54440-64920 GCA_002018475.1 Nicotiana obtusifolia
CCCCCGGGGTATCATTGAAGAAACTGCAAATAATTGGTGACTTACTTGGAAGTGTTTCTAGCATTTTGATCAAAAGACTCTGCAGTCTTGAAGTAAATTTTGGTACAAAATTACATATTAGCTTTTATTGCTCGAAAACCCCTTCTACCTCAATTTGCAACGTCTGGAGCTCTTATATCCCTTTCTTTGTCGGCCCATCTTCACTTGCTCTGTTGGGTAAGGTAATTCTTATACAAAAATTGTCTGGTGTTGACTGTTGAGTACCTTTTTGCCTTAATCTAAAGTTTTAAATCATTCATATGGTTAAAGGTAGCCTTCTTCCCTAGGCTACTGATAAATTCTCTGTATTTTAAAGCTTGTTGCTAAGAACTTTCCCAGGTTAAATGCACTGGTTTTGGATCTAAATTTGGTCTTCCAATACGCATGATTTGTGTTCAGATTGCTTTTTTCAGTTGCTAATTCGCATCTTTCTACTGTTGGATTGATTAGATAAAGATTTTTCTTGAACTCGTAAGGCTGCTATGACACTCCTAGACTTGATCCTTTATTACTTTCTATTTGAGCAGAACTTAACTTTGAGAAAAATGTGATTTTGAAATGGAAATTGCCGTTAGAATGAAGGTACTTGTCTGAGAGTAGTTTTGAGATTTTTGGAAGTTGGAATTGTGAGTTTGTTAACTTGCTGAGCCTCTAACTGGTAACTTAGTTCCGTGCAAATGGAATCAAATTACTGTGTTATTTCCTTCTGAACTATACTCTAATTATGTTGTCACCATGATTTTTATTTCTGAATAAAATGCAAAGTCAAAATAACAGAAAACCAAGTCTGATTTGCTAAATTGTACGCTGTTATATTAGTTGCTGAAAATGGGTAAGGACAAATGTAAAACCTTGGTGATTGCGACATGTTTTTAGAGTTAATTTGACGGATTATACAAGAATTTTCAACAATAATAGTCATTAATCAAGACTAGCTGACCTTTCAAAAGTTTGGCTGAACAGGCTAATAATCTAGTTTTGATTCGACTAAGGAATAATACATGCACTGCACGTCTTTGTTAAACGACTTGATTAGTATGAAAAGAGAAATATCAAAAAAATTTATATACGAGCATTCTTGTGTGTATGTACTGAATTTCTTTGTTATACTAGCTTATTTTGTAACTTTTTTTAGTGTTAACCATGATAAATCTTCATTTTAGCTTTTAACTATTAAGGTTAAATTGCTTAAACAACAACAAATATAGTGAAATTTCACGAGGGAGGGTCTGGGGAAGGTAGAGTGTATGCAGACCTTACCCTACCTTATGAAGGTAGAGAGGCTGCTTCCGAAAGACCTTCGGCTCAAGAACAGTAAAAATGAAGCAATAGAGAAATAATAGCTACAACAAGGTAATAAGACTATGGAAGCAACTAATACAATGAATAATAACAGAGATCCAGGATATGAAACTATAAGAAAAGTGCCAATCCTACTGAAAATAATGACACACACCGTATAAAAACAAGGGACTAGAAATAGGAAAATGCCCGACTAGTACTACTACTACTGGTAAGACAAGGCAAAACTCTAGACTATCTATCAACCCACCACCCAAATTCTCAACCTCCATATCGAGGGTCATGTCCTTGGTAAGTTGGAGCAGAGCCATGTCTTGCCTGATTATCTCACCCCAGTTCTTCTTAGGCTTCTCTCTACCCCTCCTCTCAACCTCTTGCACCTCCTAACCGGGCATGTCCGAACCATCTCAGCCCCGATTCCCAAAAACTTATCTCAGGAACCACACCCACTTTGTACCTAATATATTCACTCCTAATCCTGTCTTTTCTGGTATGCCTACAGATCCATCTCAATATCCTCATATCTGCTACTTTCATCTTCTAGACATGAGATTTCTTGATTGGCCAATACTCGGCTCCATATGACATGATCGGTCTAACTACCACTTTATAAAACTTGCCCTTAGTCTACGTGGCCCATTTTGTCACACAAAATATTAGAAGCGAGCCTCCATTTCAACCACCCCGCTCCTATATGATGTGTGACATCCTCGTGAATCTCCATGTTACTCTGTATTATAGACCCAAGATATTCGAAACTATCTCTCTTAGGGATGACTTGTATATCAAGCTTCACGTCCACTTTTGCTTCATGCGTCCCAACACTGAACTTACACTCCAAGTATTATATTTTTGTCTTACTCGACTTGAAACCTTTATACTCCAAGGTCTGCCGCCACACCTCCAGCCTAGCATTAACCTTGTATCACGTCTCGTCAATCAACACTATATCATCTGAAAATAACATACACCAAGCTTCCTCCCCTTGGATGTATCGCATCAGTACATCCATCGATAGGGCAAATAAAAATAGGCTAAGAGTTGATCGCTGATGCAATCCCATCACCACTGGAATATAATCTGAGTCTTCTCCCACGGTCCTCACTCGAGTCTTAGCTCCACGTACATGCCCTTAATCACCCTAATGTACACTACCGGAATGCCGCTAACCTCCAAATATCTCCATAGAACCTTCCTAGGGACTTTGTCGCAGGCTTTTTCTAGGTCAATGAACACCATATGCAAGTCCTTCTTCCTCTCCCTATACTGCTCCATCAACCTCCTCACAAGATTGATGGCTTTTGTAGTTGACTGCCCCGGCATGAATCCGAACTGATTCTCCGAAATAGACACGCTCTTTCTCACCCTCCTCTCCACTACCCTCTCCCAAATTTTCATGGTGTGACTCAGCAGTTTGATACCCTTATATTTGGTGCAATTCCAGACATCATATTTGTTCTTGTACAACGGGACCATCAAACTCCACCTCCATTCTTCCGGCATCTGTTTCGTCCTAAAAATGACATTAAACAATCCAGTAAGCCACTCCAAGTCTGCCTAGCCTGTGTCCTTCTAAAATTTCACCGGAATCTCATTTGGTCCGGCCTGCAAGCTTGTTTGGTATAAACTTAGGGTGATGAGTAATACTTCTTTATTTAAATGACTCAATTAGAATGAAAAAGGGAAACAAAAATTTACGAGTATTGATCTTTGAGTTCTAGTCCAAAAACATCCTTTTTGAATGTACACATAACTTAAGAGTAATGAAGTATCTCTAGAGCAAAAATCATTCGTAACGGTTTTTAGAAGTGATCAAGCTTCATCCTCCCGTTCACCACCAAAATATAAAGAGTAATGATGTTTGGAGGGACGTTTAATTTTGAATTTTCATGTGCAAGTTTTCTGATTTTTAAAATGACGTTGATTTGTGAGAGTGGTTGACTAAACTAATGTATGAGAGTTGTTCACTTCTAAAAATATTAATTATGTTTATTGTTTATGGGATACTTTAAGGATATAACTTAAGTTGTATATATACTTTAGAGATGTTGCCGTCAAAAACTAGTATAAGCTTTGCAATTGTTGCCATTAATATAGCCAATAATATGACGCATATGACACAAAATAGTGCTGACATGGGATTCTTTTAGTGGTTGGTATATATGCAAAGTATACTGTTATTAATTTATTTATTCATGTTCTTAGCAATATAATTTGAAAATAAATATATCATGATCCTTGATTATTACAATCCCATTTTGATTGATACAAGAATAATGCATATGCAAAAGAGAAAAATATATACAAGATAATTAACTTTGTAATTGTTTCGAGTTATTAGAAGGACATTAGTTTTGTAATAGTGGTTAAAACGCGTACGAGAATTGTTCAACTCTAAAAACATTAAAAATGTTCATTGTTGATACTTTAAGTATGTAATTTAAGCTGTGTATATACTTTAGGAAATTTTTTGATCAAAAACTTATATATGTTTGACAATTTTGGTCATCCTAGCTAATTATGACGTGTATGAGGATATGGAAAATTCATGATTGTCTAATATATGCAATAAATTCTGCTTTTAATTTATTTTACGATCTTGGCAATGTAATTTGAGAGCTAAATATCTATCTAAAAGGATATTTTATAAATCATAAACGGTTGAGGTTTTAGTCCTTTTCATCTTCAGTGTCTAAATCCTTGTCTTTATTTAAAAAACAAAATTAAAAAAAAAATATACGAAGGTAAATCACGTGTTTAAAGTCACCCAATACATGTATTTATGGAATTTAATAGGTATTTGATAAAATAATTGAAATGCGCACGCAAACTGCACCTAGTCCAAATTTTATTAGTTCTTTTCCATGCTCAATGTTAATTATATAATCCAAAACATAGATATTTTATTACTCGATTACATGAGAATTCATAATTAGTAAGTGTTTGACTAACTCTCCACTCTTCCGAGGAAATATAAAGAAAAATGAAAACCACCTATTCAAGAGGAGATTTTATAAATCGTAATGGATGAGGCTCTGTTCTGTTTCACCTCAAAGCGCACGTTTTGTGCCTCGGCCTCATCTTTAATTAAACCATAAGAGAACAAAATATAAGAAGGATAAACCACGGGAGCAGTGTATTAAACAACAAGAGAATAAAACCAAAGAATATTCCAAGATTTATCCTTCCATTAATCATAGTTTTTGTTTTTTAACTGTCCATCAAAATTTGGGCTGGGATATATTTAACTTCCAACAAAATCAGTTTGGAGGGAGGCTTGGCCTAATCTCTAATTACAATGTATACTGTAAACTTAACCTGTAAGATATGAATGAGGAGGGGGTTTATGAACAAAAAATACAGATGAATTATCCCCCTCCTTTACATATGTTTAACTAACAAAAAAATTACACTTTTCATATTTAATTCTAAAAGTGAGCATTTGTCATCCATCGGGAAGAATCCTTTAGCACCTTTAGGCAACTGTTGAAAGGACGAGTAAGTGATTCCCTCGGTTAGATTAGAAGCAGCTTTGGCCAACCAGTCCGCCACTTGGTTTGCTTCTCTTAGGCAGTGGTTAATTGTAATATGATCATTATCAATGTAGCTAATGATATCTTCAAGCTCTCTTCTCAATTTGTTATTTTGAGTTGCTCTTTGCCTGATCATGGTACAGATAACTAAGGAGTCCATCTCTAATGTAAAATTGGGAATCCTTTGGTTTATACACCATTTAGCAGCAAACTTAACAGCTTTCATTTCAGCCATGTTGCTATTATTGCATTGTAAAAGAATAGAGAATGCCATGATAAAATCATCATGCTCATTTTTAACTATTCCTCCAATGCTTGAAGGAATAGTTGAAGAAGCTACTAATAGTGTTTACTTCAAGTTACCAACTTCTAGCATCTCCCGTTGAACTTCCATCCATTTAACACATGGTTTTAACCTTTCAATCATCTCACAAGCTTTGGACCAAGGAAGATGAACGCTAAGGTTTGGATAAGATCTGAATACGGCTTCCTTGACATTCCAGAGAATTTGATTGATCATCTTGTATAGATAATATCTAGTGCTTTCGCCATATTTACCTGCAGTATAGCTTCTCCATATTTCCCAGATAATACAAATTGAAATAATATGTAACACCATTTTGTGGATCATATTCTTTGGTTTCCTCTGCCACCATTGAGTAAGAATCCCTCTAATGGTATCATTATACCACTGAATGCCCATAGCATTCTCAAAGAATTTTCACAGTCTAATAGCAACCTCACTGTCAAAGAATACATGTTTCAAGGTTTCACAATTATGATCTCTACATGAAAGACATTTAGACACAATGTGATTCCCAAATCTATTAATAGTATTTTCACACTTTCTGTTTCCGAGGAATAGGGAGTTTTTCCAATTAAAGTGACATTATTCTAAATGGGATTATTTGATTAATTAGAGTCGCCACTTGGAATAATTGTTATGGTGTCCCAACTCGCCAGTTTGTTTTAAAATCCCAAATCGAAAAAATTGACTCTGTTTTAAAGTCCGCGAAATACAAAAGACCGGATAAGGAATTCTGTTAATCCCGGAGAAGGTATTAGGCTTTTCCGGATTTCGTGATTTTGGCATGGTCGCTTTTAATCATACCTGGCTTAATTAATTGATTATTACATGTTTTAGAACCTATGTGTGTTTTACCTTTTATCACTTTTAATTATGGCGTTATGGAATTATCTTTCGAAACGAATCACGTGTGTGCGAATTCGTTTATTTGGTGTGCTAAAAATCATGTCACACGTACGTGTACATAATTAATAGTATTTAAATAATTATTAAGATTGTTTCGCCCAAAGTTGCACGAACGCATACCTTAGTTTTAATTTTGGCAATCATAACTATGTCACACGAACGTGTACATAATCACGAGAATTTATTTGTTAATACGCGCCTAAAGCATACTAGCGATTATTAAGAATTATTTTTTCTAAACTAATTTGGAGATTTGTAGTGAGGCCATGATATATGAAAAGTTCTTTGTAGGATCAACTATTGGATTCCTTGGCAGATTCATTTACTTGACTAAATGAGAGGAAATCGAATGAATTAATTCATAAGAAGTGAGATAATTACAATTATTTAAAGGGACTAAGCCAATTTACGAAAAGAAAACGAGCTAACCGCATTTGCAATTTGGAAATAGAGATGATCGTATTCCAGAAATTCAAATAGCGTTTTAGCTCTGTTGTCCGGGTATAAGCAAACATGGACTAAGTATAAAGTAAACTTGATTCAATAAAAAATGCGAAAAACAAGATAAAAGGATAGAAGCAAGACGTTTAATGAACTATCAAGACAACAAGTAGGAACTAGTCTACTTACCTTCTTGATGAAGTCACGGAGTACCTATACTATACGAACAATCCTCAAGACAACGATGGTCTTGCAAACTGTTTGATCAAACAAAGGAACGAGTTCAATTTGAAATCACACCAAAAATTGGACAAGTTCAAAGCACACGAGTTTGGAGCAAAGTTGTTGCCGATTTTTGTATTGAATATCAAAGTTAGGTGCTGAAAATAATGAAGTCTTTAGGCTTATATAGAATGTGCCTTGTCCTAAATCAACTAGGAAACAAATAACTAACAAAAAGGCAACAATTTGGCTAAGTAAAAAGAATGGCCACGTAGGACCCTCAAGTAAGAACCAATGTCTTCCATAACAACACAATAATACAACATAAACACAAATGTGTAACATCAACATCACACGCATCACTAAGGCCCATCACCAACGCCTAAATCAAGGCTAACCAATGCTTTATATTGTCCTATCCAACATTGATGGCATGAACGTAGCTTGATCAGGTTGGCCTGCATCATTCTTCCCTTCTTGAGAAGATTTCGTCCTTGAAATCGAACCATCTTCATCTTTCAAAGCGGCACTACCTGGCAGGTCTATAACATAGGCGTTGTTATTGATCTTCTACAACACTTGAAATGAACTATCTCCTCGCGGCATGTTCACATATTCCTGTAAAACGTCATCAACAACACTAGGCAAGGGGTGAACGTTAGTAGAAACTTCGTTATTAGAACTCAAATAAACACCCTTATGAACTAGGCAAATTAACAGTTTAGAACTATCATTACCTCGCAAATACTCACCTGGTTGTATCATAGCACAAACATTACCTGGCAGGGTTAATGTACTGGCATGGTCCACGACTTCGGTTTTAGCTTTCACTATCTCTTCGTCACTCTCCACCTCACAAACAGTACCATCATGTTCAGGTCTTAAGGTGGAACCATCACTAGTTCCTTCCCTGGCATTCTTCTGAGTACTAATGGTTCTTCCAAGGTTCTCCATTTAAGTACTAAGTGCCCTTACTTCAGCCCAAAGCTCGGCTAAAGTAATGTCAGTCACGACCTTGTCTCCGTCAGTAGCCATGTATCTCCAAAAGAATAAGACTAGAGAATGCATTAAGATTAGTAAAATACCTCACTTACTTTTGAATGACTCTCGGGTTTACTCAATATTTTCGGGTAGGATTTTCGCACTTGTCCTCAAAATGGCTTCCTCTAATTGATCAAGTTCCTCAACGACCTTTCAAGTTCACAAGTTCAACAGTTCTTTTCGGGGTGAGTGAAATTATGTGACTCGATAAACGGACAGTTTTTTAAGTGAGCACAAGAAGCAAAGAATTATCTACGAAAGTGGAAATTCTGAGTTTCAGCACGAGATCCTACAAGCTCAAAAATTAGTAATTACTTAAGTAGGAAATTACCTAAGAATTACTAATTAGAAATAATGTAATTTAGGAAGTAAGGAAATTTTAGAGGCTTTCCTATTCTTGTCTGGAGAAGACCAATTCTCTCACCTCCCCTTCTATGAAAATTTTCGGCCCTCCTCTCCTTGTCCAACTAGAATTTAACTCCTTGAAACTTCTCTCTTTTGGATTGGGAGTTGTTTTCTTCTTGGACTAGAATTAGAGTTTCTTGTTCCTCCCCCTTCTCCAAATTCTCGCCCCTCTTACACCTTCAACAAATCTTTCAAGAACACTTTCAAGAACAACAAGTTAATGTTCAATTCTGACCTAATTTTTCAAATGATTCCTTCCTATTTCTGCGCCCCCCCAACTTTTGAATTTACCCCTTTTACCTCAATTCTGACTTAATTTTTCTTGTCTTATTGCATTTTAATCCTTGCCCAGTAGCTTCTTATATAATTACCTAAGATACCCTATTTTTTAGATTCCCTTAGCCCCCTCAAGTTTCTATAACTACAAATAAAACTAAAGAAACAAGCGGATCAAAAACAGACAAACAATATGCTGAACTTAAATCAATGACCTGCTTCAATATCCAACCAATTCTGGACCAATTAACTTAAAATTTATGCAATTAAACTAATTTCATGTAATTGGACTAACGATTATGCAATTAATTGTTTAAATCTAAGCATGCAAATAAGTAATTACCAAACCAGATGCAAGACTACAATTAATCCATGAACTAAGCTATTCTAGCAAAAACTAAATTACACGAGCAAAACAATTTCAATTAGATGCTGATTAATAGACAAGACAGTGAGTATATGATAGAACGAGATGTTGGTATACCTATTGGAACACACAGTGGAGGAGGAAATGTCCAAACAACGAGGTTCGAATAGATTCTGGTGGTTTCGAAATGAATCGAAACTAATGTATATTGATTGCTCTTGTCAAGAGCAATCGATTCACGTAAGTTTCAAGCCAAAACGACTGGCAAATCATTGAGAGTTAGAGCTGGGACGAACTCAGCTTTTCTGGAAATCAAGATCTACTATTGGGCGAGTTCTAGTGGGTTTCGAAGGGTTGGCTGAGATCGATCCAGGGCAAAACAGGGTCGTTTGTGGTGTTTGGAAGGAGCAGGCTGGGTAATAGGGATTGGGCTGGGCGAATTTGGAGCAAAAACTAGGCTGCCGATCACTGGCCCAATTTGAAAACAAGGCAAATAGCCCCTTTATTTCCTTTCTTTTAATTTTCAGAAATAACCAATTTATTTAACATTCCTAATTCTAATTCATTTTGCAAAATTAACCTAATGACCTATTTTTCTAACAATTAAGTAATTCAATTAGCTAACAAACACATGTAAAGTTACAAATGTATTTTGGTATTTTAGTGTTTTACAAATGCAATTAATTATGCCAAAAAAAAAAAAAACTAAAATGTAGAGATTCAAAATATTTTTGTATTTTCTTTAGGATTTAAAATGCTACTTAAAAATGCATCAAACATGAGTATGCACAAAACAATCCAAGTAAAATATGTAAAAATCCTTAAAATTCTATAAAATAACTTAAAGCTAATTTTTTTGAATTTTTAGAAGTAATTTTATATTGGGCAAAAATTATGTGCTCACAAGTATCATCAAAAGGCAACTTTTTCTTAATCATTCTCCAGCACAAGAAAGATTGTTTAAAAGGAATCGAGTTATACCAAACCTTGTTAATAAAATCATCTTTAGGTTTAGTTGCCATAACCAAATGGCAAGCTGAATTGTTGGAATAAATACCATCCTTAGTCAAGTTCCACATGACATAGTCATTTTTCTCATGGTTGCCTCTTGGTATACTTTGAATATGTTGAACCACGTCAGCAAGCACAAGAGTAGCTAATTTATCCAAATTCCAGCAACTATCAGAAAAGAATTCAGACACCAAAGTGTTACTTGGTCTAACAGTGGCATATGTAGTGAAAGTCAATGGAACTTTACCAGTCCAATCATCCAACCAAAAGCTGCAATTACCAGAATTCACTACCCATTTAATGTTGTTTTCAGCCTTCTCTCTTATTTGGATAAGACCTTTCTAAAGGTTTGAATTTCCAGATGCCCAACATTTAGAATCAGTATGAGATCTCACACAATATTTAGCTTTGAGAAAGCTTTCCCATAAGGATGGACATTTCCTGAATCTCCACCACCTCTTTACTGCACAAACATCATTGACTTCCTCGATACGTCTAATGCCAATCCCTCCTTTTAGAAAGCATAAATTTTTCCATGAGCTCCAGCGGTAGTTATATTTGCCACCAACTGAGCCCCATAGAAATTTAGCAAAATATTTCTCAATCAGCTTCAAAGTATCTTGGGGGGGG
>MCJB01042115.1:64940-89520 GCA_002018475.1 Nicotiana obtusifolia
GGGGGGGGGGGGGACTCATAGTAGAAAGTATATATATAGGGAGAGATTGGAGAATATTTTTAATAAGAACCACTTTCCCCTGTAAGATAACATTTTTCCTTACCATCCACCTAATCTTTTAATCTTCTAATTCTGTTAATTCTAACCAGCTTTTGTATTAGGAGCAACAATGAAAAAGTTTTTGTTAGTATTCATTCTCTGCCCTGATGCTTTCTCATAAATATGAATTTGCTCCATATTAGCTTGATAGTATTATTATTCCCAGCACTAAAGATAATAATATCCTCTGCATAGGCAAGGCGATTGATCTGAGGACATCTGCTATTCATAGAGAAAGGTGTGAAGTTATCCATATTATGCAATCTATTTAGCATTCTGGAAAGAACTTCTGAACCAAGAATGAACAATGAGGACGAAAGAGGGTCCCCTTGTTTCAAGCCTTGGACATATGTGAAGAAACCTTTTTATGTTGCCATTAATAATGACGGAGTACCATACATTTGATATCAAGTTCCAAAAAATATCAATCCAAATTTCAGAAAAATCAAACTTTCTCATTACTGCATAAATGAAGGTCCAGGACAATCTGTCATAAGCTTTCTCCAGGTCTATCTTTAAAACAATGTTTCCCCCTTTGTTGTATTCATTAATACCTTGAATAATCTCTTGAGCCAAGAGGAAATTTCCAGTAATAAGCCTGCCTTTCACATAGCTACTTTGATTGTCAAATATAAACTTGAGCAGGAGAGTGTTGAGTCCTTTCACCAAAATTTTAGTAATAATCTTACTAGAAAAGTTGCTTAAGCTAATAGGTCTCATATCAGAGTAAGTCTGTTGGGATTCAACTTTAGGAATAAGGGCCAGGCAAGTGTGAGAAAAATATTTGGATATTTGTTTCCCATTAAAGAAATCTTGGACAAACTCAACGACATCTTCTTTGATAATATTCCAACAGTTGTGATAGAAACAACCATTAAAGCCATCGAGGCAAGCAACACTATTTGAACTCATGTTGAAGATGGCATCCTTGATTTCCTCTTCTTCAGGTATAGCAGTGAGCATTTTATTTTCATCTTTAGTGATACAGTTTGAAGATATTCTAGAATGTCCAAATTTATCTCATGGTGAGGTAAATTGAATAACTTCTGATAATGTTTGATAGCAACCTTAGTGATTCTCTCCTCTGATGTAACTCAATTGCCTTTGTTGTTCTTGATTATGTGAATCTACAATTTCCTTCTTCTTTCCCTGATAACACTATGAAAGTATTTAGTGTTACAGTCTCCGTCCTCAAACATGGCATTTGTTGTTGTCCTCTCCGCTCTGATCTGTATTAAGCATTATGTTTACTTTTTCCACAATTTGAGCTTCAAGTTCCCATTTAGCAACCTGATCATAGACATTACCAATATCTTCTCTGGACCATATAGTCAATTTCCTGCGAAGAATCTTTAATTTCTGTTGTAATCTCCACATACCATGTATTTGAGTATCCAAACTTCCTTCACAATATGATGAAAACTAGGTTGTTGAGTTCAGAAGTTCAAAAATCTGAAGTAGCTAATTCTGTGAACATTTTTATTGCTATTCTTCATCAACAATGGCCTATGGTCAGATTCTGTTCTAGTCAAATGCCTGGAAGTGCTGGTTTGTAAAGTTTGGGCCAATTGATCATTGATAAAAATTCTATCTAGTCTCATCCACACCTTTTTACTTGGTCTCCAATTATTGCACCATGTGTATTTCGTGCCTAGAAACCCCAGATCAACCAATTCACAATTCTCCATACAACTGATGAAATCAAAGCTTTTGTATAGTCTGTGAGGTCTACCACCTAATTTCACATCTGGATCAATGATGATACTAAAATTCCCTCCAACACACCATGGACCATTAGCCAAAGGATATATATTTCCCAGACTACTCCATAGGTCTTTCCTCTCCATAGCTGTACATTTTGCATAAACCACAGAGAAGCATAGTTCATTATCAATCATATCATGTTTGATTTGCAAAGTAATTTGTTGTTCTTCATTAGCAATGACCTTAACTTGACAATTTTATTTCCAGAAATACCAAATCTGTCCATTGATATTTGCTTGACAGTGCTAAAATCGCAGGAATCTCATGTAACCTTGAATCTTGTCTTTATTAGAGAAAGGTTCCATAACACCTGCGAAATCTATTTTTTTGATAATATAGAGATTTTTGAGCCTATGAATAGCTTTTTGTGATCTCACTCCTCTTATATTCCATATTATTGTATTAATCATGGAATAATATAGAAAATTATTAATTTTGACTCCTTCTCCTCAAGGAAGGATTATTTTTGTTCTTCTCATTTTTTTCCTGTTTTCCTAGTTCTACTTCTGCCTCTTTCTGTAGGAGATATTCCTTCTTTGTTGACTACCTCTCTCATGTGAGTGTAATTGATTCTGTAATATATTGATCATTGTTCTAATTATTCATGTCAATAGATGATCCTATTTTCTTTTTCTCTGGTATATTGCCTTCCAAATGAACCACAAGATTAATATCAGGGTGATTTTTAACTTCTGATGGTAGGATACTAGAATCAGAAATAGTATCTTGTGCCTCCTAGTTTTTATCATCTGCTTGTTCCCCCTTGTTAACACCCTTTGTGTCCTGGATTGCCTCATTTGTATTGGCCTCGATAGTGTTTTTGGTTGATGCCTCGACCTCTTTTAATTCTTCTGTTGCATCTTCATCACTCTAATGTACCTCTGCAACAAGATTTAAACTTTCCTCCACAATTGTTAACTTTTCTTTTGTGGTATTTTTTTTCTCTTGCTTTTCTTCTTTTTCTTACATAGCTTTTCAGTGTTGCCCAGATCATTCTCTTTACTGTCACCTTGTTCAATGTACTCGGCCTGATTGACCTTTTGTATATTGGTCGCTTTGGACTCCTCTTGAGTAGTAACTTTATTTTTTACTATTTTTTCTGCTTGTTCCTTTTGGTATTTGGTAACTGCCACTGTCCTCTATCGTCATTGTCATCATTATGGTCTGTTGTACCCTCTTCATATTTTCCTTTGCTATTGTCTCCCTTTTCCATCTCTAATTTTTCATTTGTTGCATCTCCTGTATTTTGATTTTTACCATTAGTTAGATTGCTGGGGATATTGTTTGTAACCTCCATGACATTGTCACCTACAAGTTCATCTTTTCCTTTTTTGATCTCTTCCTTACTAGCCTCAGCAATTTTCTTCCTTTCAAGCACTCGACAGTTAATCATATTATGAACAAGATTTTTACAGAATTTGCAATACTTAGGTATACCCTCGTATTCAAGTTTTTGTACAAACCCTTTTTGAGGCGAGTCTTCATAAATCTGTCCCACATATACAGTTTCAGGTTGTGGCTTTAGCAAATCTATTTCAATTCTAACTTTTACCATACTTGGTCTAGTTCTTCCTCTGGTAGCCAAGTCCATTTCAAGAGGAATACCTACGGAGCTAACAACTTGTTTAACTTAATGCCAAGTATGCATATGGAATATAAGACCATGAAGGAGAACCCATACCGGCGCAATAGGAAGGTCTTCCTCTAGTTTGAAATCTGGCGACCACTTCTGCAGCCACATTTGCCGTCCCTCTATCTCAAGAACCCTTATATACCAGACCATATGTAAATCTTCTACATTTGTGAAGTCTAGGAAGACATTGAAGTTGTCGTAGACCCCAATCTTGGTCGAGCCCTTAACAGATATTGTTTCCTTGAATTTGGATCTGATTAGATTGATTTAAGGCCTTGGTCGAAGGAATCTTCCTATAATTATAAACTTGCACTCTTCTGCCATGATGCCATAATAATCAGTTGCCTTAAAAATCACCGCCGGCATTTCATTGTGAGTCGTTTATATAGCAAAACCCGACTTCCGTTCATGACCACTAGAAGTTGCAGTTGAGTTGAGTGATGTCGTGATTTTCGTCACATAGGAGATCTTTTTGTCAATAGCATCAGTAGTTGTGTTTGCCATAGTAGCAGAAATGTTTTTGCCTTCTAGACGCGCCGGATTGACGTTGTCCGGAGGATCCATCGTGGTGGAGAGTATAATGAACTCGTGAAATTAGGTATCCATTGGGTCTTTTCTGGAGAGAGAAAAGAGCCCTCTTTTAATATTATTCTTATTTTATTAATTATAGTTGCAAAACCAAAGAATCACGTGACATATATACTGAGATTCATATTGATTGAGACGCACATATGACCAATCTAATAGTAAGATTATGCCACCCTTTCACCGCATTTCCTTTTGCTAGTGGTGGAGGGGTGACATAACCCTACAAGATAGAAAAATATGCTATTGATTTAAAGAAAAATATTGTTTAGGAGAAAGCCTTGAGTTTCACGTGCAACTCCCGTGATAGTTTAGAAAATGACATTAGCTTTGGTCAAAAACTCGTATATATTTGACAATTTTGGTCATTCTAACCGATATTGGAAATACGCGATTGGCTGATACATGCGATAAATTCTGCTATTAATTTATTATACGATCTTGGCAATATAATCTGAAAACTAAATTAAATATTTATTTAAAAGGATATTTTATAATTCATAATGGATGAGGGTACATTCTTCTTCACCTTTAAATACGTGTTCCGCATCAAATTCTTGGCATTAATTAAAACACAATAGAACAAAATAGAAGATGGGTAAACTACGTGGTTAGAGTTACGTGCTGATGGAACGTAATAAGTGGTAGTTGGTAAAATAGTTGAAGTGTGCACGAAATATACACGCAAATTGCACCGGACATCACTATTACACTCCAAAAAAGATGAAGGCAAAAATTAAGGATCAAAGTGGCGTGATTATAAAATAATCCATTGCCTACTAGTTCAAGGAGAAAGGAGAAGTCAAAAGTATTCTTCCTAATTAAGTACTAGACCTGAAGTTTCAAATCATCAGAACGTTTAGAGTGGAAGAAAATTTGCTCGTGAAATAATTCTTGTGCTCCTCATTTTCAATGCTACTTTGGTCCATATATTTCTAAACCAAAACCCTCGATTAGCTCTCTTCCAAGGTATAGTATAAAGAAAAAAAGCAAAAAAAAAAAACAAAAAAAAAGGAAAAAGCAAAAAAGATCTATTTAAAAGTATATTTCATAAATAGTAACGGTTGAACGTGTAGTCTTTTTCACCTTTAGTCACGTGTTTAAATCCTTATCTTTAATTAAAATATACTACAAAAGAACAAATATAAGAAGGGTAAGTCACATGTTCAGTGCTGGCGGCGGAGGGGTGGCACAACCATACTATCAGGTGGTAAATTTTTTTTTTTGGGGGAGGGGGACGGGGAGTAAATATAAAGAAAAATGATGTTTAGGATGAAGCTCTGAAAATTCTCATTCGAGTTCCTTGATTTTTAATGTATGATGTTAGTTTTGTTTCGAATGGTTAACTGAAGTAGGACTGTGCGTTTGGATCGGATATTCGAAATTCGAACCGATCTGCTCAATTTCGGATTTCAGATTTTGGATATTTGGATCGAATTTTGGATTATGTTTATTAAAATTTCGGATATCCGGATCGGATTCGAATTGGTATAATTTTAACTCAATCCAATTATTAGGACATGTATAAATACTAAACTTCAATTTCGTATAGCCAGTACTTCCTTTACATCTTCCTCCAAGTTATTACCTTTACAATTGCTGGATTTAGCTACATTGGCACCATAGTAACCTCATAATTGCAGAAACAAGAATTTTTCTTGCTATATTGCCTCTTCTACAAAGAAAATATATGCTACGACCCAAATTCACGTGACCGGCACCTGATACACTACCTGACCGGAGTGAACTAAACCATATGGCAAGACCAAGTATAATTGCGGAAGCCAATTGAAAATCGTATACATTTTCAAATCAAAGTCACAACATATTTTTCATTTCCAAAATCACACATGAAACTATTCATAAAAATGATATAATCAGATGAAATGATTATTCCTTTATGCATGACGTCCACAATCCTTTTTTTTTCAATCTAACACAATTATCTATTGAGCCTCTATGCCAAAGAATAGAACCAATACTTGGAGTAATTCCAACAAAAGAAAATAAGAATATACATGATAGCTACCACGAATAAAAGTTGTGCTTCATAATACCTCGGAAAGAGAGTCATCCTAGCCTTGACCGCATGCCACGTATCATACCTCATCCTAAAACATGTAAAGTAAGTGGGACCCTGGAGGGGGCCCATGAGGGCTGAGTACACCACAACGGTATTCAATAAGTGTCAGATTCTCTCTAACTTAAGTTCTTAGGATAAACTTAATAAAAAAATAATGCATCAATATTTGATATAAAACGATAAGAAGTTTTATCAATTCATGATCCTTGTTATTTTAAACAAAAGACAAGTAAAATGTAAACTACAATATAAACTTTTTAAAATATTTACATCAATTCAAGATTTTGGATAAAATCATACAAAATCCTTCCATTTGTTTTAAGTCATGGAAATCACTTTCGGCTCCTTAGACCTAAACATAAGAAAATCATCCTTACCTTTCACTAGGAGTAATATACCATTACCGACATAAGAGGGTCAACTAGGTTATGTACCTAGCGGCAAGTATCATATACCCTACATGCTCAGGATGTCTCATTGTAGTGCCGTACGAATCGACTAAGTCATGCTAATAATAGCACAAAATAGTACTCTCTCGAGGGAGAGCACTCTGTCGTGGTCTATACCACAAAGTAGCCATCTATGCCTACACCGGCACGTGTGTAACGACCCGATCGATCATTTTGCTTTTTAGAATTCTATTCTCCTAAATAAGACTCCCCCTATGTATGTTTATTATTTTATGACTTGCGGGGATAGTTAGTTCGGAATTCAGAAGGGTTCGGGTTTAAATCAGAACACTCAGTTCCATGGTTTGGCTTTAAAAGACTAAGTTTGACTTCGGTCAACGTTTTGAGTAAACAACCTCGGAATCGGGATTTGACGGTTCCAATAGGTTTGTATGCTGATTTTGGATTTGAGCGTATGTTTGAATCGGGTTTTGGATGCAGGGAGCGTTTTGGCGCTTAACACTGAAAGTTGACTATTTGAATGTTTTAAAGTTCTTTAAATTTGGTTTGGAGTAGGTTTTGGTGTTATCGAGGTCCGTTTGGAATTCCGAGCCCGAGAATAGTTCCGTATGGTGATTTAAGACTTGCACGCAAAATTTGGTGTCATTCCGAGTAGTCTAAGCATGATTCGGCGCGTTCGGAGCGAGTTGGAAGAACTTGAAGTTCAGAAGTTGATTCAATTTGGTTTGGGATATGATTCTTAGGTTCTTTGTTGTTTTATGCATTCCGAGGGTGCGAGCAAGTGCATTTTATAATTTCAAACTTGTTGGTATGTTTGGGCGGGGCCCCGAGTATCAATCGGACTAGTCACAGACCAAGCTTGGACTTAGGGACAACATCTGAAGCACCAAACTTCTAGTGTAATCGCACCTACGGAGGGCTAGCCGCAGGTGCGAGCTCGCAGAAGCGAGTAAGAAGCCGCAGAAGCGGCCCAGGAAGAACAGCTCAGGAACCGCAGGTGCGGGTGGGCGTACGCACCTGCGACCTCGTAGGTGCAATGGAGGAGATCGTAGGAGCGACTTAAGCCGTAGGTGCAGCATGTGCGTCGCAGGAGCGCACCTGCAAAAGTGGGCTACAGGTCCATAGAAGCGGAAGTAGGCCACTAGGCAAGGGCCGTATCTGTGATGAATTTTCCGCAGAAGCGGCCAACCGTCCGCAGGTAAGAAAATCGCAGGAAATAGAACCTCATTTAATTCGGGACTTAGGCATTTTGATCTCATTTATTTCATACCTTGGGCGATTTTTGGAGCTCTTAGAGAGGGATTTTCACCTAACACTTTGAGGTAAGTAATTCCTACACAATGTGAGTTAAATACATAGTTTATGGGTAGATTTAACATGTAATTAGTAAAAATCATGGGTTTAGATGAAAATTTAGGTTTTCGATAAAAATGGGATTTAACCACAAAAATGATTATGAAATTTAGTGAAAATTATATATTTGAGTTCATGAGGTTCTGGATAACAACTTTCTTCAAAAAAAAATTCGGAATCAGGGCACATGGGCCCGGGGGTGAATTTTAGGAATTCTTCAATCAGGGTTGAGAAATCACTTTAATAGTTAGGATATGAACTTCTGAACATGTATTGACTATTTTATATAACATTTGACTAATTTCGAGTCGTTTGGCACCGAGTTGAGGATTAAAAGCACAATTATGGACCGGAAAGTAAGCTTTGAGACGAAGTAAGTCTCTTTTCTAACCTTGTAAGAGGGAATTAACCCCGTAGGTGAAGTGAATTAATATGTGCTTCTATTTGAGGGGGCTACGTACGCACGAGGTGACAAGAGTCCGTATATAGCTACTAATTATGCTTATGTCCGGGTAGTTTAGGACCCAAATCATGTTATACTTGCGATGTTTGCACCCTACTTGTAATTTAAGTGCCTAAACCATATTGGAACTTGATAAAGGAATTGTAAAAGGCCGAATTTTATTTACTTGAGTTTTGGACGGGTTACTTGACCGTCAATGAGAATTGGTGTTTTCTTCGAATATTAGCCTCTTAGAAATCTTTGGATCGGTTGTTTATAAAGTATTTTCCTTCTTGTGTAGCGGGCCGAACGCCTCGGTAATAGAATAGATGCATCTATGGTTCGTGCCGTTCGACCCTCGGCAGTGCACAATTTATATATTTGTATGATGGATCGGGCCATACGACTTCGGCATAATTCGTGTATAATAATTCTTGTGCCCAATTATAGTTGATATTATTTCACTAGCTTGAGAGATTAATTTGTTAAATGATGGAAATTAATTTGAAATTTACTATTAGTGAAAGAATTGTTCATTTTATTTGTTGTTATTGAGTTTTCAGCTGTATTTACATACTCCATGCTTAGTTATAATTTCAGTATTTTATTGTTGGTCCATAGTAAGTGTCGAAGCCGATCCCTCGTCACTGCTTCTTCGAGGTTAGACTAGATACTTAGTAGGTACATGTTGTTTATGTACTCATGCTACACTTATGTACTAATCGTGCAGGATCTGAGGCAGGTGCATCCGGTCATCAGTCCGGCGCGCATCCTTGACTTCTTCCAGACCTAGCGGTGAGCTACTTTCCGAGGCCGTTCTGCAGCACCCGAAGTCTTCCTTTTATTTTTATTTTTTTTTACTTTTTGTCTATTTCACTTCAGACAGTATTGTAGTTTTTTTTATTTTTTTTAGTTTTTATATTCTACTAGTAGCTCATACACTTGTGACACCAGGTCTTGAAAATTATGCTAGTAGACACAGGATGATTTTTGGGTTATTTTATTTATCCCATTTGCTCTTAAAATTTTTTATTCCTCAGCTTATTAAATTTTTACTTCCTATTTATATACTAATTAAAAATTAACTATTTTAAAAATAATAAAAGAAACAATTAGGTGTCTAGTTCACGGTTGGCTTGCCTAGCGGTAATGTTGGACGCCATCACGGCCCATAGGAGAAAATTGGGTCGTGATAACGTGTAGTTTCATGACAACGAACACAATATATCCGAAGTTAATCTCGGTATACACAAGTAACTCCCAAAATATTTGATACTTCAAAAATAGATTCATACCATCGTAGCTTCAAATGATCTATTTTTTATCAACTTATAGCATTTGTAGAAAATCTAAATCATTTGAACAAAAATTAAATAAACAACCTTTTACATGCTACAACCTTTAGCAATTTAACATCAATATTTAAAAGATACCATAAGTGCTATTATGTTCGTCAATTTCAAAATAGTTACTTTTCATGAAAACTTATCTTTATCACTCAAAAATGTATACTCTTGTCAATACTCAATACGTAAGTTTTGATAAAACTTACAACATTTACGTTGAGTGTCATTTTGCCAACAAGATTTAAAATAATTTTTTATAAAACGGCATGACACTACATATGCAACATATTATTCTAGTACATGGAAACACCCGTACTTGTTTGTCTCCACAAGCATGAAAACACATTTGCAAACAACTTAAGTATTAACTTGAAATATTTTTTTTAGAGAAAGTCCCTCAAGAAGAGTAAGTTTTAATCAACTTACCTCGCTTTCGCTTTATTAACTCCCACAAGCTTTCAATCATCTTCAATCATTCCAATATTGATTAAAATGCGCCCAAACACCACCAACAAATCGACATCTACAATTAGATATCATACTTACATCAAAATATGACCTAAAATATTGATCAATATCCATATATGGCTCATAAGTTGGCTACTAGCCTCCAACAACTCAAATCGCCAAATAGATTTACAAGCTAGACCATTCAACTACATTCTTATATTTTAATACCCATTCGAAATAATTTAATGATACTACATCAATTGTCCAATGCCACCAAATTACTATTCATCGTCTTTCATAATCAACACTTGCAAAATATACAATTCGGGTGATTACTTAATTGATCACTTCTAACTTTTGCTAACAAATAACTCCATAGGTTTATTGTATTCATCAATTTCATAGCCAAGATTAATACTCATCTTCTCTCTTGATTTGAGCATAAAATATCTTGTTGATTGGACTTGATTTGAGCATAAAATCGCCCCTTCACCTCAAGAACCCTAACCTCCAATACTCAAAATACTCTCCTCCCCCGACTTTGTATTTATAGGCCCATATTTTTGGGTTTCGGACGCGGCCTCGGATGCTTCACATCCCCAGTTCACTTTTCTTCGATGCTCGGACGTGGACCTGGATGCTATGGCAGCATTTCATTGCAAGTCTTTCTTCGGACGCGGCCCTGGATGCTTCGCATCTGCAGTTCACTCCTCTGCCAATCTTTGGTAATTTGGTCATCACTTCTTGTAAGAATGTCCAAATGACAAACGGTTTGAAGCATTAGAAACTAGACTTGAAGAGCTTTCATTTGATAGGTTTTCCACCACATAACGCCTTATATATATGTAGATATTCTCATCCAAAGTTAGATCTTGTGCGTACTTATTTGAAACTTTAGTCTATCATGTAACTTCCAATTTGATTTGTCCCAAGGGCTCTCCTTATGCCCTATATCACTTCAAATACACCTCGTACACTTATTATAATATTCAATTAATATCCATCATATTAATAGTCCTCGTCTACACACAAAATAATATAATTAGCACATATCAACTTTCTTAAATGCGCTTAAGTATTTCGAAATTTTCGAGGGTGCTATATTCTCCCCCACTTAAGAACATTCGTCCTCAAATATTTTGCAAGTCACTTCTAAGCATAGAGTCACCATCCTTTTATCTCCGACCACCATGCATATGCACTTATTGACTTTATATGGATCTTTAGTTTCTTTTTCTTTTCTGACCCCATGATTCTTACTGGAGTACATTATATGGTTTGCAAAGGTATTTTGTATTTGGGAATATGCATAATATAATCTTTCTTGCTTCATTTCATGCCAAGTGTGCACATACTTTATCCTTATTTATAACATTTATTTGTTCTACTAAATCCAATATATGACCAAAGTACTTCCTTATTTTCACCATTGCTTGGATTTAATTCATGTGACACATGCTCAAAAGTTATAAGAATCTATTCAAGTAGGCCACTAAATATTTCGCTATTAGATAGTACCTTTTAATAATCCCAATGTTGAACACTGTAATTATTGCTCGTGATAATTATGTGATCCCCATACCAGTACTACTCATTTCATTAGAAATATTACCAGAGATTTTTTTTCCTTAATCTGCCTTTTGTGAATAAAACTTCTCTTTTTCCCAACCAGCACCTTTAAGGTTACTCTTACTTGTTCTGACGCTCCCTCACTTAAGCGTAAAACCTAATTCTTAAGCTCGAACCTAACACTCTAAGACTTCATTAAATTCTTACCTCGTAGGTATGCTGCCACAAGTTTTTATTCCCCAACTCAAAATCTCATTTCACCATTTTTTTTTCATCAAACCGCAAACTTATTTCGTCATTACTCCGTATTGCTTTTTTTTTTTTGAAAATAGGATAGAATGGTTATTCTCGTTAAAAATTTCCTTTTTCCTTTCCATACTAATGTATCATGATACTTCTAACCGCAATTCATGGTTCTAAGTATCATCATTTCCTGCTCTTACAACAATAATGTGGTTAGCATATCACCTTTTATGTTTGTTTTATCTTCAAAATCCCTTTTCTGGCATTATACCCTTCAATCCATGCTGAAATACCTTTCTAGCAGGTACGACTACCTTACACCTCGCAGTCCATGCTTATGTATTTTAACAAGTACGACTCCTTCATACTAAACCCATATAATATTCATACAATTTTCCATTACATACACCACTTACATAATGCTAATGTAAGAAGCATATGATCCATCTTCATGTTTTCATCCTAATAATTTTTTTTTAACTATAGTTAGAATCCCATCTTTGAATCATCATGCTTTGTGCAATTAATATTAGTACTTGTATGTTTTCCATTATTCATGGAATCTAGTCCATAGGTACCCGATCATCGTATGGTAATTTCTTTCGTACCTCCATAGTATCTTCAATCCCATCCCCGTGCATAATATGTTAGGAATTCCTAATGCATCACTCTATAACTTTTGGACACTTGTGACCTCTCAACTCCCACACGTACCCTTACCACTTTCAAGCTCTTGAGCCTTAAGCGATCAGATTGCTCTGAGAAAGATAAAAGTAAACTCTTATAGTTTGGAGCCCAGTTCCCACAACATATATAGTATTGACAACTTGTCATAAATGATTACTTTGCCTCATACGGTATTTCAAACGTTCGTTTCTCTTAATTCATAAGTGTCACAACTAACATTTCACTTTCTAGACAAGCCAACGTTAGAGAATCTTTAAACCAATTTTAATCAAGTCAAATAAGTAAAACCAATTAAATTGAAATGAAACTAAAACGAGGTACAAAATGACATAAAAACCAATATTATCCAAGTACAACACCAGATTTGGAGTCACATGTTCACGAGCTTCTAGAGTCTCTACAAATAGGGTTTGAAATAAATACAACTATCTTGAATGAAAAGAACAGTAAATAGGGGAAATGGAAGGAGACTTCAAGGTCTGCGGACGCCAGCAGATCTATCTCGAGTCTCCGAATGCCAATCCAGGCTGATATGCCTCACGGACAGCTGGGACCACTACCAAAATCTGTAGAAGAAGTGCAGAGTGTAGTATGAGTACAACCGACCCAATGTACTCCGTAACTGTCGAGCCTAACCTCGACGAGGTAGTGACGAGGCTATCATAAAACACTCATGTAAATAAACCTGTACAGACGGAAATATGCATTCAAGATAACAACAAATAAAGAATTAACAAGTACTATTGGGAGGGGACATGTGAAAGGGGTACAAGATACGGTAACTACAACAGGGAATAATAATAAGAGCATTCAATAAACCTTCAACCTAAAAATGAACAAACATAATGAATAAAATTGCACGGCACCACCCTTCGTGTTTTTACTCTCAGCCTCACCATGAAACAGTAATAATGGCACGGCATCACCCTTCGTGCTTTTCCTCTCAATCTCACCATAAAATGATAAATACGGCACGGCATCGCCCTTCGTGATTTCACTCTCAATCTCATCATAAACAATATACACAACACGGCATCACCCTTCGTGCATTAACTTTCAAATATGGCACGGCATCACCCTTCGTGCATTAACACTCAAATACGGCACGGCATCACCCTTCATGCATTAACACTCTCCCTTACCATGTAACAATGCACAAATAACAACACGGAGAGAGAATAAGCAAGATCAAGTCTTATGTTAACAATGGTTCCACTATATCAATCTCTACTTCAGAAACCATGCTTAATTATCACAGATTGCCCATAAGTGCGGAAAGAATAATCAATTTAGTAATTAACTAGTCTAAGCGTGGATATTATGATCAAGGAAAGAAATAAATTACAAGGAGCAAGTCCCACCCGCACCAACAACATCGCTAAGTTCTCGTCACCTTACATATATATTGTACCCCAACATTTGAAAAAGTAGCACATAACAAACAAGTCCTAATCCTTCAAGTCAAGGATAACCACGACACTTACCTCGCTCCAAAGATCAACTCAAAGCTCAACCACGACTTTGCCTTTCAAACAAGTCTCCGAACCAATAAAATCTAGCAAATTATTAACCAAACAATTCAATATATGCCTTAGAAACTACCCACGAATGAAAAGGTTCAATTTAGGTGATTATTGAAAAGGTAAAAAAAAGTCAACTCCTGGGCCCGCTTAGTCCAAACCCAAAATTCGGACCAAAACCCGATTATCCATTCACCCCCGAGCCCGGTTATGTATTTTGTTTCGAAATCCGACCTCAATTTGAGGTCTAAATTCCAATATTACAAAAACTCCTAATTCTTCCCAAACCCCCAATTTCCACCATAAAAATCTTATATTTCAGGTTCAATCTTGTGAAAAGTAATGGAAGATTGAAAGAAAATAGGTTAGAATCACTTACCAATGAATTGGGGAAGAATGGCTCTTGGGAAAATCGCCTCTAGGGTTCTCTATGTTTGAAATTTTGAAAGAATGAAAGAAATCCCGTCTATCTCAGCTTTTACCCAGTTGCAGATGTCGCAATTGCGATAACTTGTTCGCAATTGCGAGAAAATGGCTGCAAATGCGAACCCCCATGCCCTCGCAAATGCGGACCTTTCTTTGCAACTACGAAGATCATCACAAAAGGTGTTGAGTTGCAAATGTGACTCTGCGGTTCGCGAAAGCGGAAATGGCAAGTTCACAATTGCGAAACCATGCCCAGGCTCGCAAATGCGAGCCATTGCGAGATCTGCAGCAGACACCAGAAACAACTATGAATTCTAAGTCCAATCCACTCCATAGCCTATCCGAAACTCACCCGAGCACCCGGGGCTCCAAACCAAACATGTACACAAGTCTAACAATATCGTAAAAACTTGCTCGCGTGATCAAATCGCCAAAATAACACCTAGAACTATGAATCGGACACCGAATCAAATGAAATTTTAAAGAAAAATTATGAACTTCTATTGTAACAACCGTACGTCCGAATCATGTCAAACCAACTTCGTTTCTCACTAAATTTGGTAGACAAGCCATAAATATAGTAATGGACCAATACGAAGTTGTGGAACCAAAATACTGACCTGGTATCAACAAAGACAAATATTGGACAAACCTTCAGATTCATTAAGCCTTTAAACTTCAAAATTTCGACAAAAAATGATAACTCAAGCTAGGGATCTCCAAATTCGATTCCGGGCATACGCCCAGGTCCCAAATCATGATACGGATCCACCGAGACCGTCAAAATACGGATTCAGGTCTGTTTGCTCAAAATGTTGACCGAAGTCAACTCAAATGGATTTTAAGGCAAAATTTCATATTTTATCAATTTTTGACATAAAATCCTTCCGGAAAAACACACAGACTGCCCACGCAAATCGACAAAGGCTTAAAAAAGCTATTGGAGGCTTAGAAACACAGAATTAGGGTTTAAAACTCTAGATGACCTATCGGGTCATCACATTATCCACCTCTTAAACAACTATTCGTCCTCGAACGGACATAGAAAAGTACCTGGACTGGTGAAAAGGTGTGGATATCTACTCCGCATGTCCAACTCGGAATCCCAAGTAGCTGCCTCGACGGGTTGACCTCTCCACTTCACTCGAACCAAAGGATAACTCTTAGATCTCAGCTGTCGAACCTGCCCGGCTAGAATAGCCACCGACTCCTCCTGTGATGTTTCTGAAGCAAAGACACATGGAACACTGGATGGACTGCTGATAAACTAGGTGGCAATGCGAGCCTGTAAGCCACCTCACTCACTCTCTCCAAAATCTCAAAGGGTCTGATGTACCTAGGGCTTAACTTGCCCTTTTTTCCGAACCTCATCACACCCTTCATGGGTGAAACCCAGAGCAACACCCTCTCTCCATCTATGAATGCAACATCACGAACTCTACGGTCGGCCTAACTCTTCTGCCTGGATAGAGCTGTGCGAAGTCGATCCTGAATAATCTTGACCTTATCCAAGGCATCTTGTACCAAATCAGTACCCAACAACCGAGCCTCCCCTAGCTCGAACTATCCAACTAGAGAATGGCACCGCCTCCCATATAATGCCTCATAGGGGGCATCTGAATGCTCGACTGGTAGCTGTTGTTGTAGGCAAACTCCACAAGTGGCAAGAACTGATCCCACGAACCCCCGAAATCTATAATACAAGCGCGAAGCATATCCTCCAATATCTTAATAGTGCGCTCTGACTGTCCGTCCGTCTGAGGATGAAATGATGTGCTCAACTCAACCTGCGTGCACTGCTCTCTAGAAGTGCGAGGTGAACTGCGTACCTCGATCAGAAATGATAGGCACAGGCACACCGTGAAGACAGACGATCTCGGGGATGTAAATCTCAGCTAACTGCTCTGAAGAATAGGTAACTGCCACAGGAATGAAATGCACTGACTTGGTCATCCTGTCCATAATAACCCATACCGCATCGGACTTCCTCTGAGTCCCTGGGAGTCCAACAACAAAATCCGTAGTGATACGCTCCCACTTCCACTCAGGAATCTCTAACTTCTGAAGCAACCCACCAGGTCTCTGATGCTCAAACTTTACTTGCTGACAATTTAGACACCAAGCTACATAAGCAACTATGTCCTTCTTCATCCTTTCTCCACCAATAATGTTGCCGCAAATCCTGATACATTGTGGTGGCACCCGGATGAATAGAATACCGGGAACTGTGGGCTTCCTCAAGAATCAACTCACGAAGTCCATCTACATTGGGCATACAAATACGCCCATGCATCCTCAAAACTCCATCATCTCCAACAGTAACATGCTTGGCACCACCATGCCGCACAGTGTCCCTAAGGACAAGCAAATGAGGGTCATCATACTGCCGCTCCCTGATGCGCTCAAACAAAGAAGATCGAGTGACTGTACAAGCTAGAACACGATTAGGCTCTGAAACATCCAACCTCACGAACTGATTGGCCAAAGCCTGACCATCTTATGCAAGCGGTCTCTCATCGACTGGAACGTACGCAAGGCTACCCATACTCGCCGTATTTCTACTTAAGGCATCGACCACCACATTGGCCTTCCCGGGATGATACACGATGGTGATATCATAGTCTTTCAATAGCTACAACCACCTCCTCTGCCTCAAATTGAGATCCTTTTGTTTGAACAAATATTGTAGACTCCGATGATCCATGAAAACCTCGCACGACACGCTGTAAAGATAATGCCTCCAGATCTTCAGTGCATGAGCAATGGCTGCCAGATCTAGATCGTGAACAGGGTAATTTTTCTCATAAACCTTCAATAGCCGCGATACATATGCAATCACCCTGCCATCTTGCATCAATACTGCTCCGAGCCCAACACGAGATGCATCACAATATACCGTATAAGATCCTAAATCTGTAGGCAACACCAACACTGGTGCTATAGTCAAAGCAGTCTTGAGCTCTGAAAGCTCGCCTAGCACTCATCTGACCATCTGAACGGGGCACCCTTCTGGGTCAACCTGGTCAATGGGGCTACAATAGATGAAAACCCCTTCACAAACCGACGGTAATAACCCACCAAACCTAAGAAACTCCGGATCTCCGTAGCTGAAGTGGGTCTAGGCCAGTTCTGAACTACCTCAATCTTCTTAGGATCCACCTGAATGTCCTCTGTCAATACGACGTGCCCCAAGAAAACGACTGAGTCCAACCAAAACTCGCACTTTGAAAACTTGGCATATAATTGGCTATCCCTCAGAGCCTGAAGTACAATCCAAAGATGTTGCTCGTGCTCTTCTCGACTGCGGGAGTAGATCAAGATATCGTCAATAAACACAATCACAAAAGAATCCAAAATAGGGCTTGACACCCGGTTCATCAAATCCATAAATGCTACTGGGGCATTTGTCAACCCAAATGACATCACTAGAAACTCATAATGCCCGTACCGAGTATGAAAAGCTGTCTTAGGGACATATGATGCCCTAATCTTCAACTGATGGTAGCTAGACCTTAAATTAATCTTCGAAAACATCTTGGCGCCCTCAAGCTAATCAAATAAGTCATCAATCCTCAGCAAAGGATACTTGTTGTTGATGGTGACTTTGTTCAACTGCCGATAATCTATACACATCCTCATCTATCCATCCTTCTTCTTCACAAACAACACAGGCGCACCCCAGGGCGAGACACTAGGTCTAATGAAGCCCTTATCAATCAAATCTTGCAACTGCTCCTTCTATTCTTTCAACTTTGGCGGGGCCATACGGTATGGCAGAATGGAAATGGGCTGAGTGCACGGAGTCAAATCAATACAAACGTCAATATCTCTATCGGGTGGCATCCTCGGCAAATCTGTAGGAAACACCTTTGGAAACTCACGAACAACTGGAACTGAATCCATGGAAGAAGCCTCCACACTAGAATTGCGGACATAAGCCAAATAAGCTAGACACCTCTTCTCGACCATATGCCGAGCATTCACATAAGAGATAACCCTGCTGGTGGAATGGCCAGGAGTCCCTCTCCACTTTAATCGAGGCAACACCGGCAAGGCTAAGGTCACCGTCTTGGCATGACAATCCAATATAGCATGATAAGGTGACAGCCAATCCATGCCCAAGATGACATCAAAATCAACCATATCAGAAGTAGAAGATCTATGCTAGTCCCAAGACTACTAATGGTAACCACACACGAACGATAGACACGATCTACAATAATAGAATCTCCCACAGGTGTGGACACATACACAGGAGCACTCAAAGAATCACGAGGCATAACCAGATATGAAGCAAAATTTGATGACACGTAGGAATAAGTGGAACCTGGATTAAATAGAACTGAAGCATCCTTATGGCAAACAGAGTCAGATGACTCAGCCTCAAGCCTGGCTAGGAAAGCATACATAGGGGCTGGGCCCCACAACTCTGAACCACATCCCTGGTACGACCTCTAACTGGCTGGCCTCCACCTTGAATGGCCTGACCTTCATCTCTAGCTGCCTGAGCAGGCGGTGAAGCAACTGGTGCCGGAACCATGGCACAAGAACCCTGCTGCTGTGAGCGTTCCCGGTGCCTGGGGGCAAAATCTAGCAATGTGCCTGGGGTCACCACAAGTATAACAGGACCTCGACTGCTGTGACTGTTAACCCTGAAACTGACCCTGTCGACTTGAGTAACCACTTTAAAAATTCTGGAGCGGAGGTGCACTAATAGGAGCTGATGGTGCACTGCAGGCTAGCTGAGCGGAATGAGACATATGAGGGCCGCGATGACCTGAAGCACCATGGGATGCCTGGAGTGCTGAATGAAACGGCCTGGGAGGATGGCCTCTACCAAAAGTACCCTTGTCTCCAGATGAGGTGCCACTAACCCACCGGAATGACGAGGCCTCTTATCAGACCCCTGCCCTCTTTCCTATGCAATGACCACCTCGATCCGCCTGGCGACATTGGCAGCCGCTTAAAATGATATCTCACCCCCAGTCCCGTGGCCATCTGAATCTGATAGGGTGAGTGAGTCCATCAATAAACCTCCTCACCCTCTCTCTCTCTCTCTCAGTAGGAAGCAAAAGAAGTGCATGACGGGCTAGATCCACAAAACGGGTCTCGTCTGAGTAACAGTCATACTGCTCTACTGGAGACGCTCGAACTGCCGGCAATAATCCTCTCTCAAGGTGATAGGGAGGAACTTCTCTAGGAAGAGCTGAGAGAACTAGTCCCAAGTAAGAGCAGGCGACCCAGCTGGTCTGGTCAACATAAAATTTCTCCACCACCTCTTGGCGGAACCCGTCATCTGAAATATAGCAAAATCGACCCCATGGTCTCAACTATCCCTAAGTTCCACAGCACCTCATAACAGCAGTCAAGATAATCCTGTGGATCCTTAGAAGGTGCACCACTGAAGTGAACTAGGAAGAGCTTGGTGAACTTGTCCAATCTCAATAAGCCCTCAGAAGACATGGCGGGCCTATCACCGGCCTGTGCCGCAACAACCGTCTGAACAACCCCAGCTAGCAGGGCTGCTGGTGTCTGATACTGGGGAGCCATTTGCTCCGGAGTGTGGGTAGCGGGAGGCTGTGCTCCTCCACCAGCCTGAGAGACGGCTGGTACCATCGGGAAGGTACCAGTCTGGGCCACACTCTCCATAAGGCCCACCAAATGGACTAGAGCGTCCTGCAGTACTAGGGTGGCGATGGACCCCTATGGGACTTGAACTGGTCCAACAAGTACTGCCTGAGCTGGAGCCTCCTCATCAAAATCCATCTAAGGCTCCACTGCTGGTACTGCTGCTCGAGCTTTAGGCTGAGCTCTGCCTCTGCCTCGGCCTCTGGTGTGACCTCTGCCTCGACCTCTGTCCCTCATAAGAGCTCCCACTAGGGGCTCCGACTGCTGTCCAACCGAAGAAGTAGCACATGTTCTCGCCATCTGCGAGATGACAAGAATAGAAGAGTTCAATCAGCAATGATAGAATTAAATCGCACGACGGAGAAGAGTAGAAGTGAAATTTGTTCCTAAACTTCATAGCCTCTGGAAGATAAGTACAGACGTCTCCATACCGATCCTCCAGACTCTACTAAGCCTACTCGTGACTTGTGAGACCTAGGCAACGTAGTGCTCTGATACTAACTTGTCACAACCTAAAATTTCTACCTTCGAGACCGTGATGGTGCCTAACATTTCACTTGCTAGGCAAGCCAACGTTAGAGAATCTTTAAACCAATTTTAATCAAGTCAAATAAGTAAAACCAATTAAACCGAAATGAAACTAAAACAGGGTACAAAATAACATAAAAATTAATAATATCTAAGTACAACTTGGATCAGGAGTCATAAGTTCACGAGCTTCTAGAGTCTCTACAAATAGGGTTTGAAATAAATATAATTATCTTGAATGAAAAGAACAGTAAATAGGGGAAATGGAAGGGGACTTCAAGGTCTGCGGACGCCGGCAGATCTATCTCGAGTCTCTGAATTTGCCAATCCGAGCTGATATGCCTCACCGACAGTTGGAACCAGTACCAAAATCAGCACAAGAAGTGTAGAGTGTAGTATGAGTACAACCGACCCAATGTACTCCGTACGTGTCGAGCCTAACCTCAACGAGGTAGTGACTAGGCTATGACAAAACACCTACGTAAAGAAACCTGTACAGATGGAAATATGCGTACAACATAACAAAAAATAAAGAATTAACAAGTTCTATTAGGAGGGGACATGCGAAAGTGGTACAAGATACGGTAACTATAACAGGAAATGATAATAAGAGCAGTCAATAAACCTTCAACCAAGTAAATGAACAAACATAATGAATAAAACTGCACGGCACCACCGTTCGCGCTTTTATTCTCAGCCTCACCATGAAACAGTAATAATGGCACGGCATCACCCTTCGTGCTTTTACTCTCAATATCACCATAAATTGATAAATACGGCACGACATCTTCCTTCATTCTTTCACTCTCAATTTCATCATGAAACGAAAGATACGGCACGCCATCACCCTTCATGCATTAACTCTCAAATATAGCACGGCATCACCCTTCATGCATTAACACTCAAATACGGCACGGCATCACTCGTCGTGAATTAACACTCTCCCTTACCATGTATCAATGCACATACAACAACAGGGAGGTAAAATAAGCAATATCAAGTCTTATATCAACAATGGTTCCACTATATCAATCTCTACTTCAGAAACCATGCTCAATTATCATAGATAGCCCATAAGTGCGGAAAGAATAATCAATTTAGTAATAAACTAGTCTAAGCATGGATATTATGATCAAAGAAAGAAATAAATTACAAGGAACAAGCCCCACCCGCATGCTTTAACCCAACAACAACGCGTAAGTAATCGTCACCACACATATACGTTGTACCCCAACATTTGAACAAGTAGCACAGAACAAACAAGTCCTAATCCCTTAAGTCAAGGTTAACCACGACACTTATCTCGCTGCAAAGATCAACTCAAAGCTCAACCACGGCTTTACCTTTCAAACAAGCCTTTGAACCAACCAAATCTAGCAAATTATCAACCAAACGATTCAATATAAGCCATAAGAACTACCCACGAACGAAAAAGTTCAATTTAGGTCATTATTGAAAAAGACCAAAAAAAAAAGTCAACTCCTGGGGCCGCTTAGCCCAAACCCAAAATTTGAACCAAAACCCGATTACTAATTCACCTCCGAGCCAGATTAAGTATTTTGTTTCGAATATCGACCTCAATTTGAGGTCTAAATTCTAATATTACAAAAATTCCTAATTCTTCCCAAACCCCAATTTCTACCATGAAAATCCTAGATTTTAGGCTGAAATCTTGTGAAAAGTAATGGAAGATTGAAAGAAAATAGGTTAGAATCACTTACAAATGAATTGGGAAGAATGACTCTTGGGAAAATTGCCTCTAGGGTTCTCTACATTTGATATTTTGAAATAATGAAAGAAATCTCGTCTAACTCAACTTTTACCCAGTTGCAGATGTCGCAATTGCGATAACTTGTTCGCAATTGCGAGAAAGAGGCCGCAATTGCGAACTCCTCTCAAAATCCCAGTAATCGCATTTGCAGTAAAATGACCGAAAATGCGAACCTCGATGCCCTCGCAAATGCAGACCTTTCTTTGCAAATGCGAAGATCATCACAAAAGGTGCTGAGTCGCAAATGCGACTCTGCCTTCGCAAAAACGGAAATGGCAAGTTCGCAATTGCGAACTTTTACCTCGCAAATGCGAGGACCCCCAGCCATGCCCAGGCTCACAAATGCGATGGTTTCTTCACAAATGTGAGCTAGATCTCGCAATTGCGAGATCTGCAGCAAATACCAGAAACAGCTTTGAATTCTAAGTCCATTCCACTCCGTAGCCTATTCGAAACTGACTCGAGCCCTCGAGGCTCCAAACCAAACATGCACACAAGTCCAAAAACATCATACGAGCTTGCTTGCACAATCAAATTGCCAAGATAACACCTAGAACTATGAATCGGACACCAAATCAAATGAAATATTAAAGAAAACTAATGAACTTCTATTTTTACAATCGGGCGTCCGAATCACGTCAAACCAACTCCGTTTCTCATAAACTTTGGCAGACAAGTCATAAATATAGTAATGGACCTATACCGAGTTTCAAAACTAAAATACGGACCCGGTATCAATAAAGTCAAATATTGGTCAAACCTTTAGATTCATTAAACTTTTAAACTTCAAAATTTCGACAAAAAGTGATAGCTCGAGCTAGGGACCTCCAAATTCGATTTCGGACATACGCCCAGATCCCAAATCACCATACGGACCCACCGGGACCGTAAAAATAAGGATCCAGGTCCGTTTGCTCAAAATATTGACCGAAGTCAACTCAAATGAATTTTTAAGGCAAAACTTAATATTTTAGCAATTTTTGACATAAAAGCCTTCTGGAAAAACACCTGGACTGCACACGCAAATCGATGAAGGCTTAAAACAGCTATTGGAGGCTTCAAAACACAAAATTAAGTTTTAAAACTCTAGATGACCTATCAGGTCATCACTATAAGGGTCCATCAAATCCTAATTTAATCGCTCCACTTGACATATGTATAAGTAATTTGGAGCTTATATTTGAAAATTTTCAATTCCCACAAGTTCAAAAGGATGAATCTTAACTAGTCAAAATCAAGGTTGTCATTCCACGTCATTTTACCTTTATTGGTAACCTATGTTGCTTCTTGTACTTTTTCAAGGTACACGGGTTGGGTTGGATATGGTTCGGGTAAAAAACAGATAATAAAAAAATGGATAAATTATCCGACCCGACCCATATTTAATATGGATAAAAAAGGGTTAACCGACGAATAATATGGGTACCCATATTATCCATGACTTCTTGAATATGAACACTTTTGGGAGAATTCCTAGTTTCCCAAACTTGAGGAACTCCCAATTTGAGGCTTTACAAATATAAAAGTTAAACCCACTAGTTATCCATTGGTTATCCATTTTCTAATGGATAATATGGTTCTTATCCATATTTGACCTATTTTTTAAAAGTTCATTATCTAAACCATTTTTTTAGTGGATAATATAGGTGGTTAACTTTGTTCTTTTAACCATTTTGCCACCCCTAATTATTTACTTACTTAATTTTACATACTTACCCATTTAAGTCCACCTATCTCATCCACGCATACATTGGTATGCATCATTGAATGTTAGCATATGTTAGTATCTTATTTGTTAACTATGAGGCATTCAAAATTCACTTAACTTTCTCATATTTATGATATGCTTCGAATACCCTGAATTTGTGCCCATACGTGACACTTTATTTATACAATTTACTTCCTTACATGTGACATTACCATAATGACAACTTCGTCATGTCGAAAGTCTCCCAATCCATAGCGAGAGTGCGAATCATCTCTTGTATCTTGACCTTTCCACTTTTGTAAAAGTTTTGAGGGTTTCCTTACAATCCCCCCCTC
>MCJB01042115.1:89540-115371 GCA_002018475.1 Nicotiana obtusifolia
AACCCCCCCCCCCCCCCCCCCCCGGCCTTTTTTTTAGATGTGTTTGGTTATTCTTGATATTATCCCAACTAAGCCTTTATTCTTATAAGTCTCAATGTGATTTCTACGAACTTGGTTGATTCACATTCTCTTACCAATTCGATTTTTTTTTTTTATCATTCCTCCGACATCTCATCACGATAATTTGAGATACAACCTTCCTATTTATCTTGGAACTATTGTGTTTTCTTCTTTGTACCTTTGTCGTACTCATTAGTGGTGACTGTCACACTGACCGATCGTTTTAATATCTTGACTAAAAATCTGAATTCTAGATTAGGGCCTTACTCTTTTGAGGTTCCCTCTTTCACCTCCTCTAATATAATCTTTTGTACGCTCTGGCTCTACTCTGACAGCACTAGTTGACATCGAAATCTCAATCTCTTTTTCATGAGCCATCAATATTCATTTGAAAATTCTTATTCACCAAAGTCATACGCGTTGAATATATCAGTCCCAATCCATTCTAGACTTATCTTTCCATTTGAACAAATCTGACACTTTCGGGGTATTAGCCAAACATCTTATATTATAACTTGAACCTTGAGCTTTATTCTCGTCACTTCTATATCTTCCACGACGGGTAATTGATACGATCAAGAATTTGTACTCTCACTTCAGGCGCAAACGCACGATCTGGAGTATGAAGAAAGTGAAACACCCTAGATGTCATTGTAGCCTTCCCGATATAAGTGTGGCCGGCAACACACCTATAAGAGGGACTCTACTTGATACGGCTCCATAGACTTCCTAGGACTCGACTTAAAACCTAGTGCTCTGATACCAAGTTTACCACGACCCAAATTCGCGTGACCGGCACCCGGCATACTACCTGACCCGAGTGAACCAACCCATATGTCATGACCAAGTATAATTGCGGAAGCCAATTGTAAATCTTATACATTTTCAAATCAAGACACAACATATTTTTCATTTCCAAAATCATACATGAAACTTTTCATAAAAATAATATAATCAAATTAAATGATTATTCCTTTATGCATGACGTCCATAATCCTATTTTTTCAATCCAACACAAATATCTATGGAGCCTCTATAGCAAAAATTAGAACCAACACTTGGAGTAATTCCAACAAAAGAAAATAAGAATATACATGATAGCTACCACGAAATAAAAGTGGTGCTTCATAATACCTCGGAAAAAGAGTCATCCTAGCCCTGACCGCATACCACGTATCATACCTCATCCTGAAACATGTAAAGTAAGCGGGACCCTGGAGGAAGGCCCTAAGGGCTGAGTACATCACAGCGGTACTCAATAAGTGTCATAGGCTCTCTCTAACTTAAGTTCTTGGGACAAACTTCATTAAAAAAAAATAATGCATCAATATTTGATATAAAATGATAAGAAGTTTTATCAATTCATGATCCTTGTCATTTTAAATAAAAGACAAGTAAAATGTATACCACAATATAAACTTTTTAAAATATTTACATCAATCCAATATTTTTGATAAAATTATACAAAATCATTCCATTTGTTTTAAGTCATTGAAATCTCTTTCGGCTCCTTAGCCCTAAACATAAGAAAATCATCCTTACCTTTCACAGGGAGTAATATACCATCACCGACATAAGAGGGTCAACTAGGTTATGTACCTAGCAGCAAGTATCATATACCTTACTTTCTCGGCTCGTCTGATCGTAGTGCCGTACGAATCGACTCCACCATGCTAATAATAGCACAAAATAGTACTCTCTCAAGGGAGAGCACTCTGTCGTAGTCTATACCACAAAGTGGCCATCTACGCCTACACCAGCATGTGTAGTTTCATGACAACGAGCACAATATATCCGAAGTCAATCTCGATGAACACAAGTAACTCCCAAAATATTTGATACTTCAAAAATAGATTCATAGTATAGTAGCGTTAAATGATCTATTTTTATCAACTCATAGCATTTAGAGAAAATCTAAATCATTTGAACAAAAATTAAATAAGCAACATTTTACATGCTACTGCCTTTAGCAATTTAACATCAATCATTAAAAGATACCGCAAGTGCGATTCTGTTCGTCAATTTCCAAAAGAAGTACTTTCCTTCAAAACTTATCTTTAGCATTCAAACATGTATACTCCTGTCAATACGTAAGTTTTGATAAAAACTTATAACATTTACCTTAAGTGTCATTTTACCAACAAGATTCAAAATAAAATTTTATAAAACGTCATGACACTGCATATGCAACATAATATTCTAGTACATGGAAACATTCGTACTTATTTGTCCCCACAAGCACGAAAGCACATTTGCGAACAACTTAAGTATTAACTTGAAATATTTTTTTTAGAGAAAGTCCCTCAAGAAGATTAAGTTTTAATCAACTTACTTCGGTTTCGCTTTATTAACTCCCACAAGCTTTCAATCATCTTCAATCATTCCAATATTGATTAAAATGCCCAAACACCACCAACAAGTCGATATCTATAATTAGATATCCTAATTACATCAAAATATGACCTAAAATATTGATCAATATCCATATATGGCTCATAAGTTGCCTACAAGCCTCCATGACTCAAATCACCAAATAGATTTACAAGCTAGACCATTCAACTTCATTCTTATATTTTAATACCCGTTCAAAATCACTAATGATACTACATCAATTGTCCAATGCCACCAAGTTACTATTCATCGTCTTTCATAATCAACACTTGCAAAATATACAATTCGGGTGATTACTTAATTGATCACTTCCAACTTTTGCTAACAAATAACTCCATATGTTTATTGTATTCATCAATTTCATCGCCAAGATCAATACTGATCTTCTCTCTTATTTTCTCAAAAATACTATTCATGTCATGAACTAAAGTTTCATAATCCAATCTTTCAACCAGTAAAACTTGTAACAAATGCTTCGAATACTTCTAACTACTCATAATAAACGAGTTTGAAGCATTGAAAATACCTCTAGTAGCTCAATCTTGAAAAATCACAACTTTGGTGATTTTAGTGTTCTTGAGGATTTGATGATGAAATCTAGCATTTGGATGCAAGAATGATGTTAGAACTCATGTATATTGAGTAAGAATCAACCAAAAACATCATTAACAACTTACCTTGGTTAATTAGACTTGATATGAGCTTAAAATCACCCCTTCACCTCAAGAACCCTAACCTCCAATACTCAAAATACTCTCCTCCCCCGACTTTGTATTTATAGGCCCAGATTTCTGGGTTTGGGACGCGGCCTCGGATGCTTAGCATCCCTAGTTCACTCCTCATCAAAGCTCGGACGCGGACCTGGATGCTATGGCAGCACTTCACTGCCAGCCTTTCTTTCGGACGCGGCCCCGGATGTTTCGCATCAGCAGTTCACTCCTCTGCCAGCTTTTGGTAATTTTGTCATAACTTCTTGTAGGAATGTCCAAATGACAAACGTTTTGAAGCGTTAGAAACTAGACTCGACGGTCTTTCATTTGATAGGTTTTCCATCACACAACTCCTTATATATATGTAGATATTCTTGTCCAAAGTTAGATCTTGTGCGTACTCATTTGAAACTTTAGTCTATCATGTAACTTCCAACTTGATTGGGACACTTCAGATATACCTCGTACACTTATTATCATAGTCAATTAAAATCCATCAAATTAATAGTCCTCATCTACACATAAAATAATATAATTAGCACATATCAACTTTCTTAAATGTGCTTAAGTATTTCAAAATTTTCCAGGGTGCTACAATATAAGTATGAGTTTTGCAACTTAGAGACATAACAACTCGAACCTCCAGAGAAATATTTTCTTAGATGCAATGATGATAAAAGGGATGAAAAGCAAAGAGATGTTTGTATTAGCAGAGGACACAGAAGAAGCATATGTATTAGCCGATTAGATTAGCAATAGCCTTAATAATACGTATAATCTGATCCGAAAATCCGAAATATTTATCCGATCCAAATTTTAAAATCCAGTCCGATCCGATATTAATTCGGATCAAATTCGGATTTCATTTTGTAGAATCCAAAATTTGAAATTTCAATTCGGAATGTGCTAAATCCGATCTGATCTATGGACAACCTTAAACTGATGTATGAAAATTGTTCACTCTAGCCAATTATGATGTTTATGACACAAAATAGCGCTGACATGGAAACTCGTGATTGGTTGATATATGCGATAAATTCTGTAATATTTGTTTCAATTCATGCTCAATATTAATATTAATAAATTCTGTTATCTAATGACTTGATTGCCATGATCTAGCTAGTTTTGGTTGATGCATATGTATCACCAAATGCGAGTAAATTTTCAGCAATTTTTTCACAGTTATAAATTTCACTAAAATAATTACTGCCTACAATTGATCATCTAACCATTTAAACGAAAATTCCTTATTAGTAAGGTTTAGACTAGCTCTATCCACTCTTTCAAGGAAGTTTTAAGATTGAAAATAAGAAATCGATTTAAAAGGATACTTTTACCTTTATAGATCGTATAACGGTTGAGGATGTACAATTTTCACCTTTAAACATGCCTAAATCCTCGTATTTAATTAAATCACAAGAGAACAAATACAAGAAGGGTAAACTTTAAATTTACCGCATGGATATCCAAATTTTCATTATAAAAAAAAAAGATGGAAAAATAAAAATAAGAAAAGCCCATAGAATACATGGGTTTTTGTCACTTAAGGTGGCTAAAGCTGCTGGTATCATATTCATGGTGTTAAGCCATGGAAGAGATAGTTGAGTATGAATATTATCATTTATACAAACCAACTAATTTTGTCCATATTATTATTTCTAATCCAAAACCCTTTTCTCATATTATTCCAATAATCCAAAATCCAACCTTAACTTCAATTTACTTCTTCCCAAAACCCGCCGCTTCCTTTTTCTATATATCCCTTTTTCTTTACTCACATAACCATTTCACTCTGCAAAAAATTCAAGAAAAAGAGGTACTACTAATGTTCCTCCACCCCCACCCCCACCCCCACCCCCCCTTCTTTACTACTTAATTTTTTGTGAATTTTCTTTTTCTCTTTACATGATTTTCTTGAGTTGATTTTTTAAGGGTGTCTATGGTTTACATGCAAAGGTTGCAATAGAACAACGGAATCAGGATTTTAACTTGTATTTCTCTTATGTTAACAGGATTCAAAATTCCATACATATGTTAAAAAAGTTACTTTTACTCTATTTATGCAGTGTAACTTTTCAGCGAAGGGATTCAAATTAAGTTCCCTTGATTGCATGTGGCTCCGCCGCTGTATGTATATATATATGCATTAGTTTATAAGGATGATTTGGTTTCCGTTATTTAATTTTTTGCAGTTTATGAAGGAATTAACATGGATTTTGCTACACGGCAAGCAAGCATTAAGAGTGTTTTGACATGCGGAATTTGCAAAAAACTATGCAAAAAAGTCACCATAATTGAAGAATGCTGTCACAGATGTGAGAAAATCTTTGCCTTTTTTTAATTAATTTTAATTTAATTCTTTTGGATTTCAAGATCTTGATTTTTCTCAATCTTTCTTACGTTCTTTCCAATGTTTTTCATTAGAGTTTGTGTCATTTTCAAAGTTTATGTGATCTAGGACTTTGCATGGACTTTTAATCTAGCACATATCATGATTACTGATTAATTAAGTCTTTAATTTTCTTTTAATTTTTATTTTTCTTGTATGATTAGTTTGTTGCATTTGGCCCTAGTCGACAAATACTGGATTAGATTTTTCTTATATCTTATTTTTGGATTTTATTTTTTGTAGCTATCAAAAGGAGTTGAAGTTATCACTAGCCCTTTGGCTTAAATCCAAAGAATCTAGCAAAAGCTGCATGGTTTTATGAAGTTTTCTGGTATCTGATTAATTTCATTTTTGATATCTGATTAATTAATCTTTAAATCTTAACAGTTTGCAAGAAGTGCATAACAAAGAAGATAACAGAAGAGAAATCGCATATTTGTCCAGTATGCAACTTGGATTTAGGCTGTGCCCCATTGCAGAAAATCAGGTATTTAAGCCTTAAAGTCATATACTATTGATTATAAGGTTATATATTTACATAAAATGCAAGGTAAGGCTGCGTACAATAGATCTTTGTGGTCCGGCCTTCTCCGGACCCCGCGTATAACGGGAGCTTAATGCACCAGGCTGCCCTTTATATGTACATTAAAAAAAATTACTCGACGTAACTGATTGATTAATATTAAGGCTGAACTTCATTTCTTGGGTTAATATAAAATGCATTGTAACAAACTAAAATGGTACTGGCTATTTGGATCTGGTTTTGGGCTGAAGATTTTGACAATATTGAGCAAAGTTGCTGATATTGTTTTAGTTTGCATGGAGTTAGTTTTCAAGCATAGTAGCAGTTCTGCTATTTAACTGAATTTGAAGCACTAAGAGTGTAAGATATAGTTGGTACATTCTTTTATCTTGTTGTAGTCTCACGGCACCTGTGCTGGTGGGAAGTAGAAGGTATCGGATGAATCGTCAAGGAGCGCCCAAACTAGTCCAGACGCCACTACTTTTTGAATGAAAGATCTTGGCTTTATTTTCCGTTTGGTTGATTTTACCAGCTACCAACAACAATAACAACATATCCGGCCAGTGTATTCCTTCAAGTGGAGTTTGGGGAGGGTAGGATGTACGCAACCTTACCCCTACCTGAAGCAGGTAGAGAGACTGTTTCCGATGAACCCTCGGCTCATGGCACGCATATTCAAAGCAGTAAGAAAGGAAATATAATTTTACCAGCTACCCTTTTCCTTTAAATTTCTAAAATGAAGCAGAGAAAGAAACACTTGTGAAATGCTAAAACTATTGCCAGTCTGTTCATAAAGTCTATTCCAGCTTTCAACATATAACTGAATTAGGCCATGATGAAACCATATTTTGGGAGAAGCAGTAGAGAAACAACTAGATTTATGACCTTGAGAATAGCACTTGTGTTACAGTGGCAGATTTAGCATTGGTTCTGCGAGTCAAACAGAACCATATGTATATTAGTGTGTATATATGTGTGAAAAAGTATGTATGGATATAACCTTAGTGCTTCCTTTACAGGCCTGATAACCAAGTCCAAGAGATCCGCGACATATTCTCTAATAGAAGAAAAGAATACATTGAGCATGGAACAATCGAAGGAAACTCCAAAAAAGGCGAAAGCAAAAAGGTTGCTGAGGATAATAATGCCATGCTCATTGATAATCCATTGCCTGCTACTAGCTCAAGGAGAAAGGAGAAGTCAATCTCTTCCTTAGTGAGTACTAAACCTGAAGTTTCAAATAATCAGAACGTTCCAAGTGGAAGAAGAAAAGGCCACGCTCGAAATGCTAATGCCCCTCGTTTTCAAGATCCAATGAAGTTTGATCTTAATGTTGAGAACAAGTTAAAGGGAGATCAGTCAGAAAGCTCAAACACTCCTCTTCTTTCAGGCAAAGCTACTCAACATAAAGAACAGGTTGGTGGAATTCTACTTTATTGTTTTACTCACATGTCTGTTATTGGGTAATTTTCCTCTAGTCTCCCATTATTTTTGTTGATACTTTACTTTCAATTTAACAAAACAGCAACTTGATGCTAGACAGGCATCAAAATAACATGTGGAACTTTTAGTCCATTCATTCTCTTCTAAAAGGCATTTGATAACAATTTAAGGAGAAAGTAACATGGTTGGAACTTGGCATGGCAGACAAATTGCTGTAATAAGTTCTAAATATTTTGTTGACTGTACGATATAGATCAGTAAAAAGTACTATTGAATTGTACGACCATCTCATCTAAAAGTTGAACTGTTAGAAAAGGCATGAATCTTCAACATTGTCCCTCACGTGCATAGCCAAGCATGAGAATAACGACCTTTATGTGTTCGGATATGTTTGTTGCTTTGCTAACTCCTGCCGTCACTCGTCGAAGGTGGAGAGACCATATGTAACTGAGTCCCCAAAGAATGATGTCTCAAAGAATCCTACTCCAAGAAAAGTTGAACCATTGGATGGTATGAATGACCTATGGAAACCACTAAATACCTTGGTAATTAAAGGTGTGAGTTCAGGAAATTCCAACAAATCCAAGTCAACAGAGCCTGTCTCAAACTTCGCTCCAATAGTCAATCTCGAAGATGAAGATGATGACGAAGAAGAAGATGACGAAGATGATGAGGAGTACATCCCTTCTAAAATAAAGGAACACAAAATTAGCAAACCAAATAATGGTCAAAAAGAGGAAAATAGATCAAGTAATATTGCAGCTGCTGCACCATCAAGTACTTCAGGAAAAGGCAAAAAGGGACGCCGCAGCAGAAAGAAAAAGGAAACACTTCCCTCTGGTGGCGGATCAAGTAATGCGCCAGAAGTACGAGTTACTAATGAGGCCACAAGCAGCAGTAGAAAGAATGAAAGAACCAGCCCTATTTGGTTTACTTTAGTTGCATCTGATAAACAGTGAGTTTCTGCCTTAAGTTCAAAAGAGTTTCTTGACTTTAATCTTAGGTATTAGTAGTAATTTATAATAAGATGATTATTTTCTTGTAATTGTTGTTTCAGGGAAGGTCATTCACCCTTGCCACAGATTCCTTCCCGCTACATAAAGATCAAGTAAGTCCCTTTCAGTAACGGAGCCAGGATTTTCATTAAGGGGATCAAAATATAAAGAAATAAACTCACTAAGAAGTCAAGGGGTGTCAATACATAGTATATATACATATTTTTAAAAAATTACCTAGCCACACAGTGTAATTTTTCTGTCGGTTGACACCCCTTGAGTGCATGTGGCTTCGCCACTGGTCCTTTTGTTACCACCAAACAACCATTAATCCTTGTGGTTTTTAGTTTTTACCCCCATTTACTTTTCCGAAGGTGCTCTTACCAGCTTCCATGAACATGTTATCTTTTCTGGTTAAATAGGGATGTAAATATGCCTGTTTCGTACATAAAGAAGTATCTTGCACAAAAACTGAGTCTCCAGAGCGAAGACGAGGTAATACTTATAGTGACATCTGATTTATCGCCACATTCAGGATTTGTTTTATTAGCTTCTGCGTAACACTTGATTACATGTGTGCAGGTGGAGATTCGCATGTTAGGCCTACCGATTCTTCCTGCATTGCCATTGTACCGACTAGTAGAGCTGTGGTTACGCGCAGCACCAAGCTCAGAAATTAGAAAGGCAAAAGTGGGAGGTTCTGCCAAAGATTTTGTGATGGTTTTGACATATTCTCGCAACCTTAGACCTCAGCCTCATTGACCTTTACCATCAGTGTATTTTGTTGTACAAGTTTGTGGATCTATTATTCCAAATGTAATTCAGCTTCTCCTTTTGCTTAAATATTCATTCATCGGATATTTGCAAGGAGAAAACTAAACTTCTTGTCGCAGCAGGTTGTTACCTATGTATGCTTGCTGTAAACTCGGATGCTTTTGGTTTAGTTGTTTTCCCCTATCTGTCTGTTGTTAAGACTATAATGTCATTTGAATTTTATGCATAATTAAGCCAAAACTTGGTATCCAAAATGTATTTTTCATTTCTCCTATATTTGTTACGTCGCAATTTTTGGTTGATATTTCGACAGGTGCATCAGGTTATAATCGTCAAGGTCTGGGAGTTCACCAATGCATTTTTCTGCAATATCTCATCTTTAACCACCCTAAGTTGAGGCAGATTCAGGATTTAAGTTCTACGAGTTCAACCTTTAAGGTTCTTGCCATTGAATTCGTTATAGTTTTAAAATTATGAGGTCATATTCATTATTTCTTGCAATCTTATTGAATTTTTTATGTATATTTATATTTTGCGTCAAAAATATTGAGTTCGGATGAACCAAGTGTTGCAATATTGCATCCGCCTCGTATGTCCTTAAGCTCCTTCTCTAATGTACACCCATCCACAACAAACATAATATCCGCTCCAAATCCAGGACCAGAATCCGAGCTCGAAAAGAGCGCATTGATGACCCTTTTCCAAAACCCGACCCGAATTCAAATTCGGGTCTCGGATCAAACCATTTTTGCCCAATTGATATTTGATACTCCATAGTTCCATACATTTCATTGATCCCAACTCCCAAAACCGAATCTTTTTCCATAGAAGTATGAATTTGCCCATTTATTTACTAATTGCGTAGTAGTAAGAAAAAGGGATTCCAATCTTAAAAAAAGGGCAGCCTGGCCACACAACATCCCGCGTTCACACAGGGTGAAGGGCCGCACCTTAAGGGGTGAGATGTAAATAGCCTATCCTAATACAAAGGGTAAGTATAGCACAGGATTAACTTTTAGCTAGTCTCCATTTTTAGCTAGCCCCTCAAACAGAACTTCTCCAATTAGCCTCTTTCTCGTCATTATCCGCAACCCCTTTGCTTGTTTTTAATGGAACAAGAAACTAATAACAAATGTCATGTAGTTACATTGAAGCAGAGATAGCATTTTCCTGTTCTTACCGAGTGGAGTGCGGGGAAGATAGTATGTACGCAGATCTTACTCCTACCCGATAAAGATAGAGAGGTTGTTTCTAAAGGCCCTTTGCTCAAGAATGAGTGTTCCTTGAATGATTAAAAAAAGGATAGGTAATTATCAATCACAATTTGGAAGAATGTGTAGCTATGTATTATTACGAATTATATTAACTGCCGAAAATCTTGAAAGTGGTTAGAGATTCCATTTTATATTACTAGTATATAGGACTCAAGAAAATATAACTTGTATATTGGAGTTAATTATATTCTTTCTGTACCTATTCAGTTTGTAGTTTTAATTGGTAGCAATGGTTGTTATGCATGACTTAAGTACAAGTAATTTATTAGTTATCAAGGAAATTAGATAAAAATTGTTAAAGTTGTAGCACGTCATGGCTTGCCCTGACCTACCCTACCCTAACCTGCCGCGCCCCATTTATATTCCTAATATTTAGACATTATTATCAATTTTTAGTACTCAAAATTTAATGAAAATACGATATGAGTTGCTAATTCTATCAAAACTTATGGTCAAACGTTAAGTCGGAGAGATTTTGGCGGCCGGCTAACAGGAATGAGATGATTTATAACCACTACAAATACATATATCTTGTTTTATATCACAAGTTTCAAAAGCAGTTTTTTTATGATTACATATGTAATAATTCGGCAAAAAGTATGATAAGAGCAACCAAACTGCTAAAGGTGATGGTTTTGATCATCTTCTTCAGGGGAATGATTCTTGAGACTACTCTGCTGATGATCAATCATCCACTGTCCTTTGTGCTGCTCAATAAGCTTTCTGTATTCTGTTTCCCACCAATTTGGTGGAACAGAGAAATCATCTTTTAAAAAGTCTGTTGTTTTGTTCACCAAAGCTTTTTCCCTACTGCTCCCATGCCAAATGCTTCTTCCTTCCCCATGAAATCTGCTCATATATATGAACATATTAATGTAGTTAGTCATAGGCCTTAAAGATATCAGATTCAAATTCTTGTGCAACAATTTTGTAGAGGTGTCAATGGAAAAGGAAGGGTTGATCATAAGAAAATGGATCTTGGATCCTATGTTGCTCAGGCTCTCTGAAAATGTCAGTGGGTGCGTGTCGGATCCTCTAAAAGTAGTGTAAGTTTGGAGGATCCGACACAGGTTCAACAGTATTTTGGAGATCTCCCGCAACATAGCTTGGACCTAACTCAACCCTAGAAGCTAGCTAGGATTGTCCAAGACCATATAAAGAGACCATCTATCTCTAAAGAGCCGATATGGGACTCAGCATCCCCTGCTCGCCAAGGACTGAACATTTGGAGCATGACAATATAAAACGAGGGTCCAACATCGGGTTAATCATGAGTTAGGACGAGCTTGGCTTTGATAACATAATAAGAAAATGCACTTTGAGCCTAACTCAACCCTAAAAGCTAGCTCAAGAAGTAAGAATTGCCGAAAATCATATAAAAAGACCATCATATCCCTAAAGAGATAGTGCGTGACTCAACAAGGCTCAAACCCATGACCTATAACGGGGATAATTTTACCATTGCTCTAAAGAGTCGGTGTGCGACCAACAAGGGGAGGAAGTGAAAGTATAATTTAAAAGAGTTCCGTGGAAACAACCTCTTGCAGAAATGCAGACTAAGGTTGCGTGCAATAGACCAATGTGGCCCGGATCTTCTCCGTACCCCGCGCATAGAGGTAGCTTAGTGCACCGGGCTGCCCTTTTGTTTTTAATATCAGAAAACTAATAAACTTAAATAGAGCTTAAATAAGAAGAAAGTTATACTAACCCGTCGAGTAAATGCAGGTGAACCTCCAAATTGTGGAAGTATGTGAGATTATCTATATCTTTTAAGAAAGGGGATGTTTTGTGATCCAAAACAAGCTCTTCTCCAACATGCAAATAACACCAAGGTAAGAACAATTCACCAACTTTTTGAACAAATGTAGGAACATTCTCATTTAGAAAAATCCCAGGAACTGCTGGAACTTTGTCATGTTTATTTACTACTCTTAACACCTTCACTCCTAATCCCTCAAGCCTTTGCTTGAATCTGATGTTTCCAACTCTTGGCCCTGAGAATGAGAAGACACATATAGGTATAACGCGACCATCTTCGCGTACATCTAGTCCAATCTCTGCAATATCATAAGCATTTATTGTAGCTAAAGCACTTCCCAAACTGTGTCCTGTTATTGTTATACTTATTTCCTCATTCGAGTATCTGTCTATCAGTCGCTTCACTTCAGCTAAAACCTGTTCCCTTGCTGACACCTTACAGAAGTTGCATTCCTCGTCTTTGCTCGTGTAGATTTCCAAGAATCCTGCTTCAACTTTTATGGTTGGATCGCGACTAGGAATCTTGTGATATCTAGTTGGTTTTTGAAAATCCATGAAATCTGCTATCTTCTCAAGATCTGTCACTGTGCCACGCCACGCAATTGTTATGTCACGACGCCCTAAATGTGTCGAATATTCATCATTTGATACTGCTACATAGCCAATCCAATTTGCTTTGTGACTCCATGCATCAGGCCAACGAGGTACTTTGAAAAAACTTGGTACATTAATATGGTACATGGAATAAATATAGCTGGTTACGTTATAACCGTGATTTGTTGACCATCCAAGAGTCTGGAAAAATAATCCAGGATCAATTTTACAGCTACCACAAAACTTAGAATCTTGATCCAAATGGAATGCATCGTAACATGCTTGTGCCATCTCACCATAACGTATTAGCTCTGCTCGTAATAGAGGATCGATAGGATCAAGCATCCCTTCCCAATCGTTTCGACCATGAATATCTTTCCATTTGTCTGCTAATTTTGCATCATCGTCGTTCTTCTTCTTTATGTCTGATAAAGGAAAGGAAGAATCATTCTTTGATAAAACCTTGAGAGAGTAATTTCTAGTAGTAACTTCTTTTCCTGGCTCAGAGAAAAAGAACATAGTGGCTTGACTAGGATTTTTCTTGTACAAAATTATGTTTGGTTTTTGTAAATTTGTGAACAAAGATATGATCCTAGAATTGGAGATGATCATTGTTTTGTGTAGATAAAATGTTTCTTATGTTGGGATTAATTAACAATAAAAAGAATTGCACTTAGGCTGGTTGAGTAAAGATTGTGTGCTTTCACCCTGCTGGTTTAATGACTTTATATTAGTACTTAAGTCTGCTTAAGTCTATCTTTTTTATTCTCTGAATTTTTCTTGAATATTCATTGCCATTGCTGTTTGACCTTTTAAAGATGACTTTAATTTGGAGTTTCCTATATTCCTTTTATAATTTCCTTGAGTTGGAATATCGTTGTCTTTGATCTTTTTTTTTTCTTTTTTTCAATCAAATCCACTAGGCATCATGCCTAGCGTTAATTTTCATATATATAACATGAAGTACAGTAATGGAGAGGGACATAAACCTTACCTCCTGATAGAAAAGATGTGCACTCTTGGCCATCCAGACTTGACGACCAAGTATGCCTAAATAACTATGATGGGTTAGACCTATGATGATGTAATGATTGTCTATCTTATAACATCGATAGACAATCATATATACAAAAACAGTGTGAAGTGAATCTAGATCAACTAGACAAAAGAGTACGTGGTTGTCTTTGATCTGATTCTTCTGTTTTATTGGTTTAATAGTCATAGTTCCAGCTACATTAGAGATTAAATTAAATTAGGTTGGTAGTTGGTTTTCAAGTTCATAACTTAGTCTTTTTTTCTTTCTTTTTAAACTAGTCAGATTGAACAGATAGAAAGTGAGGTTAGCTTTTACGGTGGGAGCCTTGGAGCAACAGTAAAGTTTGTTATGTGTAAGTTTTAGATCACGGATTCGAACCGTGAAATTAGACACTTACGCTTGTATCAGGCTTAGGTTGCCTACATTATATTTCCTTACGGCGGTTTTCGGCCTCTTTGGGACGGTAGGAATATATATTTTTATAAAAAGACCCTATTAGAGAGTCAAGAATATTAAATATTGTGGGTGGATAACGTTGACTATTTCTTGTTAAATGGTACACTTAAATTATTCTACCTATCTTCACATTAATTTGTATAGTTTCTATTGGTCGCAAAGGTTAATATAATTACGTACAAGCTTTGACGTATGGTGCATGACGTAAAATATTTGTTAAGCAGACAATTAATAATCAATTTAACTAAGTAATTTTCGCCATCACAGCTTGCTTTCCCTTTTGTTCTGATAAGAAATGGTCGAGTATAAGGTGGAATAGTTGGTAATCGTATTTTAATGAATTATTTGTAGTTAAACAACTACTTATTCATTTTGTAACTTATATGAATGATAAACAGTGAAATGGAAGACTAATTCAGTTAATCAACAAGAGTGACTTTGCCAATCTTTTAACTACTCTCTCCGTCCCCATTTACATGGGGGGTTCGAATTTCAAGAGTTAAACAAGTTTTTCTTTTATCGTAATTTTTTCATTTAGATATTTTAAACTATTAATTATTGTGACTTATAATATTTTTTTACGTAGTTTTCAAATTTATAAATTTTATTTCAAAAAACTTAAAGATTCTATGTCTAAATTCACAGTCTAATTTTTAAGGTTTAACTCTCAACGTCCGAACTCCGCCATATAAATTGGGACAAAGGAAGTGCTATTAATACCTATCATTTCAGACAATATATATATATATATATATATATATATATATATATATATATATATATATATATATATGAAGTATTAGTAGGATTATTATTATAAGGGTATTAAGTGGTTAGCTTCAAACTATATGGGGTATATCAATCAACTTAACTATATTAGATGGGTGTTTACAGTCATTTAAACTTTATTCAAACAGTGTACACAAAGTAGTCGATCTTTCAAATAGTAGCACATATATACAGGTAACATCCCGGATTTTGTAAATATACACTAGCGGATAAAATTCGAAAAGAATCATTTTTCAGACTTGTAACTAAAAGATAGTCATATGTTCAAAGACAATTGAAGAATACTCAATTTTTGGAATTCATGGTAGTGCCATAGCTTTGAACTTAAAAAAAAATGAAACTCCATAAAATCATCCTAAAAGAAATTCTGCATATTATCATGGAGTTTTACTTTTTTTAAGTTCGAAATTCATGACACTATTATGGATTTTAAAAATGGAGACAGTATCCTAGATCTTTTCACTTGTTTAAGTTCGAAATCTATGAATGTCATGGTATTTTAGCTTTAAAAGTGATTACATTTTTAACGAATTTTCAAACACCGACTATTTTTCAAAAATAACTGAAAATTGACTAAACCATACAATTTTTACCATAAATGTGCTGCAATTTTATTCTGGGCCATTGAGCAAGGAAGCGCTGCTTAAATAAAGAGCAAAAAACATAATAATTTAAAATTTTTTACACAGCCTTAGCAAATTTTCTTAATTTACAATTTTGACTATCATATATTTGCATTTCAATCACAATCCAGTCAAAGGGAAAGTTACACATTTGGCCTGTGGGCCAAAAGTAATGACATCCAGTCAAATATACAAAAAATGTGTGTAAAATATATGTATATTATATATTAATATATAAAAATATATATTTACCAGTTATTATTTTATAAATTAATTATACTGTATAATTTTCCCTAATCACTTCATTAGACCTAATTTAGCTCACCGCGATAGGCTTGACAGTGTAAGTAGTGATGGATCCGACCTAATCTGATTGTAGGGCACAAAGCCCAAACGATATCTTTCATCCAAACTAGTGATTTGGGCTTGAAAGTTGAAACTACCAAACGAAGTCCATAACATAATCAAAATTAACAGGAAAATTGCACTTTAGTCCCTTGATGTTAAGGGCATCTATAATTATCTTTGTCAATCTAGTGACAGAGCATACAGTATAAAAGCTTCAAACTGATTCTTGTTATACCTCATTTCCCAGCAAATACCTGTTTAGAAAAGCTATTAGAATGAAATGAGACTAATACAATTATTAAACAAATATATAAAATCCATATAGCCAATAGTGTTTTTGAAGGCGTAGGTTTAAGGCGCGGCGTTTTACACACAGGCGTTAGATCCGAGGCACGGGTCATAAGCCCCATAGATATTTAATTTTTAATGTTTCATGAAAAATATAATTACAATAAATATTTTTAAATAGGTAAAATTCTATAAAGATTAGAGGAAAAAAAAAATATATATATATATATATATGCTCCATCCCCACAAAAAACTAATCAAAATAATCAATTATATGCTACTTGCGAACATAAGTAACTTGAGTTGAAAAGAATAAAGTTTTCCACATGGAGAAACAAAAAGAATGACTAACCTGCAAATTGAACTTGCTGCTACGGAGGAAAATAAAATTTTTTTTGTATTTGCAAAAAAAAAAAAAAGGTTTTAGTTTATTTCAGCTGGGCCTAGGAGCCAACCCCGAAGTCAAGGTCGAAAGCAAGCCCGAAGCGAACCCAAGCTTAAGGAGCTCCGAGCCCCAAGCAAGCACTTACTACTATCTTGTTGGTGATCGTGTTTGGTCTATAATCCACTCGTCTTCCCCAGTCCCTGAAAGCCCTCCGGGGGCCTAGCCCTCTTTCTCCACTCGAATATGAAGTTCAGTAGCTTTCATCATTGACGAACACCTGCGCTAATAAGACAAAGAAATGGAGAGTCTATACCTTGACTGAATCAATAACAACGTGTTAGTGGAATGAGGAATCAAGAGACGGATAGGAATGGATGTTCGTTACTTTTGGGAGATAGTAGTAGACTAGTGGACAAGATAAAGAATTAGGAAAGACTATAAATTAGGGTTTCTAACAAAAAAAATAGTCTTGACTTTTAAATTTAATGTTTTAGTTCCTTTTTAAAACTTTTCAGTAATGACAAGTTGCCTTTTGAGAATTTGGGTATTATATTAAGGACTTAATTAGCAACTTTTATTTTTATATTGAAAAGGTCTCTTGGGCTTATGCCTCACTACAACGCGCTTCAACACCCAAGGCGTACGTCCCGAATTATTAGACGTACGCCTCTTGAGACTTCCACACCCCACCATTTCCTCAATGTATTGATAGCCAAACCCAACCAATTTTAGCGTAGTTGATTGATTTAATTGGTTGTTCACTATTATAGTCTAGCAATAAATTACAACCAATTCTAATAATGTATGTTTGAATGGAGAACAATTTCAGTTTTCAAATAATTAAGTCTTTTATCATATATCATATTTCCCTGAAGAATAAAGAAAAATGTATAATTTTTGACGCTCCCAAAAATAATAACCGATAATATATATATATTTTATTTTATTTTTTTATTTTTTTATTTTTACTAATGATTGTAATTAATTTAGACGGACCAACCAATGTTATATTTTGCCCGAAGGATAATCCCTTTATGGAAACATGGATAAGAAAGGCAGAGACCTCTTAATCAACTGAGCTTTTTGACTACCTGTACTAGGACAAGAATACAAGATATGAGCAATTGAAATATATTGTTGGTACTTTATAAACCACATTAAGAAAGAAAAAAAAGTAGTGACCTATTCATTGTCCAAGAAAAGCAAAAAGGTAATCTTCCAGTTTTTGGCTAGGAAAATTAATTTTTTCTCCAAAATTGAATATATGAACTGACATTATCTCTTTATATACTTCTTTTTTTAAAAAAATTTCAGTCCGTTCATCTCTTTTTTCCAACCTTCTAAAGATCTGGATCTTTTCTTAATATTTCTCTCTTTGACCTCACCCTGACCGCAGTTAAACATATTTGCCCATTTTAACACCTTTGTGATAATATTTTGCGCTTATCTTAACTCGTCTCTCCTAGAAATTTACAGGTTAATCTATCAGAGTTATTAAAAAATTTAAAAAAAAACTATATCAAAAATAACAGATCCACTTTCTCCTGATAATAGGGATCTGCATGTGTAAGCGATCCTAGGTTGCTTCCGCTCCCCCACCCCCAATTTTCTCAACTTGTCTAGAAAAAAAATTTATTTTTTATTTTTAGCACCAGACACAATAAGTCTCCCCATTGTCTGATCCAAGAGAAAAATACTGTATTGCCATAAAGCTTGGATGAATAAATTACTATGGAAGGGGGTGTTAAACTTTATATTTGTGTTAAAAATCTATTTAATATATATAAATAATTTATTCAAAATTTAATAAGCTGTCTTGTTTAGAATTCAAATAATATATAAACTCAGAATCGTAGCTCGCTTATGCTTTTTTTTTTTTTTTGGTGGGGATCCCTTGTAGTCGTTAGCTCGTTCTTGACAGATCCGATCGGGTGTTCATAATCTGGAGTAAAAGGATTCGACTCAATCCGCTTCTATTGCCCGGGAGTCTCAGCCGGTCGGTGCCGGGTCGGGGGTTGTCTTGGAAGGGGTTTAAAGAGAGAAGAGGAGACAGTGCAATAAATTCTTAAAATCTTCTAAATAGCTGCTGTTAATTAATTTCTGACAGATATTTAATTTTCTTTGACTGACAATACTTACTCACTAAGGAACAGTAAACTGTCACTGAATTTTATCGGTCAAATCCTTAAATTGGAAAGCTTCAATTGCCATTGACCTGTTTATTAATAATAGTGAAACATAATAATATGATAGTATTAAACTATTACTAGTACGGTTCTTATAATCTGCAATTCTAAAGTTTTTGTGTACATCTCTAACAAAGATATTAATAATGTTAATCATAATATATTTATCTAAAATCTCTCAAATATATCATTTAATAAGATGTAAGAGTATATTGAAACGAAATAATAAATGTTTCTTGTTTTTGCAAACTATCAAATATTTTAACACAAATTTAATATTACATAGCCTCTTTCAAAATAATAGCCGAAATATATATTTCTGTAAGTTATATATAAAAAAGTATATAAATTTTATATACTTTTGCAACTATCGAATATAAATAATTTAGCTCGCGGGCTAAAAATTATATTTGCACAATTTAATTTGTAAATTAACAAAAATGTGGGACTGCATGGAGTAATAATGTAGTGATCCTATGAATATTAATAAAAGTATTAGTACTGGATTAAAGTATAAGAAAGTACTAGGCATATAGCTCTTCCACAATGACTGTTCCAAGAAAAAATATATGTTTCCTCCTGTCCATTTTATTTATTTATTAGAAATACAACAAGTACTCTTAGGCTCTTTACTTCAAGGGCAACTTAAGAAAAAAGAAATTAATTTTTTTTTGATATCGAAAAAAATTAAATATTGTGGACCGCGAAAAAAAAACAGATCAATTAAAGTGTACCGGAGGGAGTACCTAGGGGTTGTTTGGTTGGGAAGCAAGCTACCTCAGGATTAATTATTCCGGATTAGTTATCCCGAAATTATTATCCATCCTTCTATAGGAATAAAATAACACTATAATTCCGAGATAATTAATTTCCGAATTAGTTATTTCTCGATTTTATCTCAATTAAATATAAAATAAATTCATCTCAAATTTAATTTTCGAAATTATTTATCCTTTATTCCTTGTACTAAACGAATCCTTACGTAATTACAACAAGGTCATAATGGGATGGCTGAACATGGGGGTGAGGGGGGTGGGGTGTCCTTTTGGTGTATCGATTTTGAACTTTAGGAACGAAAAAATAATGGGTGGGCTTTTTCTTTGTTCTTCAATAGAGCTCTTCTTAACGCAAATTCAAATAATCGAACAAATGCTTATTAGATATCGAATAGGTAAAAGGGTAGTCCGGTTAAGAAGGCATTCCGCGTTCACGCAAGATTCAGGAAAAAGTTACATTCGGAGGGATGTGATGTACATTAACATTTGGTTTTACGATTCGAACCCGTGACCTATAAGTCATACAACTTTATCATTGATCTAAGGATCCCTTTCAAACCGAATAGTTAAATACAAAACAGAGTAACATTAATTACTTTATAATAGTAAAATACCATTCAATTTAATTTCTTGGTCAAATTCTCAAATGGAAAGTATCAAATGCCATTGCCTGGTTATTAGTAGTAGTAGTAGCAAGATATGATTAATAATGTAGTGATCCCATGAATATTAAAGTACTAACATACAGCAAACAATTACACAATTCCAGCACATTAAAGGCCATTCATTCATTCATTAATTCATTCAATCCCTACATGTAGCAGACAGACACAAATTATTTGATTATTATTATAGCAATGTACTAAATGAGCAAAAACAGTTAAATTATTAGGTAGGAAAGAAAAAAAACCCCATCAACATGCACATGGCTTTGTTCCCTCTAGACATAGACTTTGTCATAATAATAATTCAATGAAATAAATATTCAGAAACATACAAATATGGATCAACAATTAAATAAAGAAATGAATTACATGATACATAGAATCTGGCTAATTAAAAAAAACAAATGAAATTTCAATAAAAGGAGTAAAACACACAACCACTATGACAACAAGGACAAGAACAACAACTAAACAAAGAAAGGATATTTTTAAATCAAACCATTAATTAAGTAATTAACAAGCCAAGACACAATAGAGGGTTTTTAAGTTTATTGCTTCTTGTCCATTACAAATGTCCAAATTAAAAATCACTTCCTTTAATTAAAACTATATACTATCAAATAAAAATACAGACAAATGGAAACAACAATCACAAAAGCTGCTTCTTCAACATAATGTTATAGCCTTCTATGGAGTTTTCAAACCCTGCGCTTGCATTTCTCCATAGCTCTTGGTGCTGAGATTTAATTAAGCAAAAAATGATTTAGGTATTATGAAGAAATTAAAATAATTTTTTTGAAACTCAAAAGAAAAATATTTAAAAGGGAAATTACCAAGTCCAATAGCTTCTGATCCTTTCATTATGCGTAAACGCTTGCATGAATCAACAAACATCCTGAAAGAGATTTAAGAAATAAAGAAGTTAGTTGCAGTGTATTTGATATGACGGAAGTTATTTTTCAGGAAAATATTTTTCATGAGAAATTCATTTTTCAGTATTTGATTAGTAAAGGGAAAACATTTTCCATTAAGATTAGAAAAACTTCCCTCACCATTTCTAATAATCATTTTAACTTTTAACTTCATATTACGTGCTTCAAATTAACAATTAAATAGTAAATATTACTCCATAATTTTTCTTTACTACTGATAAGTTTCACCAAAATACTCTTCAATTTGTTAATATTATTATTATTCTCTTTAATATATACTTTTTTAAAAATATTATTTTCACTAATCAATCAAACAACAAAAATATTTTTCGGAAGAAAATAACTTATGTCATACAAAACATACTTGTAGTTCAGCTTTTTTTGGGCAAATACAAAAATGGCTTGTCGGCCAAAACTAATTGCATTCGCTAGCCAAAAAATATTTAAAAGTATGTATATTATATGTATATAATACACATCTATACAAAAATTATTTTTTTTTTGGCTATTACTTTTGGAGTGACTAAAAATATACAATTTTTTTCTTGTTTAGGTCTCCTTTTTTTTTTATTTATATTTATTATTAGGGTTATTGAAGAAAATTTTCATAATTATAGACTTACTCCCAAGGTACATCCCCCACGAGCATCCAGTCTCCATCTTTATCTTCATAGGTGGGTACATATTCAGAACTATTGAGAAGATCCATCAGCTTGCTTTCATTCATAAAATCTATCATTCCTTGGGCCCCATAATTTCCTGTACCAATAAAATAATAATTACAAGTGGAAATTAATTTATAATATTTTCATAAACTCAAGGAATAATCTTTAACATTTTGTAATATGTAAATCAAAAGCTAGGCTGTATCAATCCTTATGAACATGATTCTGAGATTTAGCTGTTTTTGCTGTCAAGTTTTCAAGATTTTATTCTCAGAAAAATATTAATTAACTTATAGCTAAGCAAATGGACATAAAACAAAAGAATGTGCGGTGTTCTTTTCTCTATTATACTCCTTATCCTTAAATTATAACAAAACTTATCTTGAAAATTTTAATATCTCATGTATTTACCTGTACACATGCTATTAATTAGTTGAAGAATAAAGTACTTGATTTCATGTGGAGTAATAATTTTCAAGTTCATAACGAGTTTAACTTCTATGTACTAACAGTGTAAAGTTTCATATCATCGGATGAAGATTTCTTATAACAACATGCAATAATGGTAAACCTAATTTCGTAATACAAAAATAAAGTAAATAACTTGATATAACCAATTTATAAAACACATTGATAACTTAAAAGTTCTTTTGACTCTAGAGTGTATAAGCTAAATCATTCTTGAAATTATGGCAAATTAATTAAACTATGTATATGGTTGGAGTTAGTGTACTACTTGTCTAACCAATTTTTTTTTTTTTAAATAACAGTAGTATTGGACCAGTTTACGTGCATCTCGACCTATTCTACAGGATATCTGCCACTTCCCATTAGCAACAGATATCAAGTGACTCTATCTACCAATTGCTTGGACAGATAAGAAGAAATCACCTAATGTTTTTTGTTTCCATTAGAACTTGAATGTGAGATATTATAATTCTTACCCACTTCAGTGACCACTAGGTCACGTCTCTTGGATCTTTACATGAACATCTCTATATACAAAATAAAAAGTTCTGAGGGGAAGAATAGACTAAGCGGAGTGTTCTCAGAGAGAAAGTCATGATGTACTTACCCATAGTAAAGGAGCTAAACATCTTGGCCAAAGCATCAGAAAGTTGTTGGTAACTTTTGTACATCTTCAAGTCTACCTTACGTAGGTAAGGTGCACCATCCATGCAAACCTTCACAAATGCAGCAGCAGTTGCACTACTCTTTTCAGTTTCTTCAGTGTTGTTTTTCTGAGCCATTACGTTCTTTCTGAAAGATCTAACCGGTGGCCAACCCACCACTTGTGCCCTGCAATAATGCAAAAATTCGAAACATTTTTTGAGAAATCAATTGTATAAAAATTACACTTAGTTTTAGGAAATAAAAGAAAAGGGATTACATCAACTTCTGTTGTAGACAGAACTGCTCATATGACAAAAACACAACTGTATACGTCATTTAGTCAAGCCATTTCGTTTTCTTTTCTTCCAAAAAGAAAAGATTTTTCTATACACAGTAGTATTAATATATGGAGAAAAAATGGCTAAATTTTTACTATTTCTTTTTAGTAATTAAATTCTCTCTAGTCAAGGTATATGATAGTAATACTCATTAATTAACAGTAGAGCTAGAAACCCATAGTTGAACTTGTTTGAAGTGAAAATTAAAGTATGTGACGGAAAATGCATTTCTGAATATTACTCAATGTACCACCATACACGAGATAACGTTAAAAATCATGACAAATGAAAAAAAAGAATTGGAAAAAGCCTAGTATTTAAGTGAAGAAGAGTATACGGATGAGACTCTTTAATTAATCATGCACCACAACAAAAACGGCAACAATTAACATACTCAGTGCAATCCCACAAGTGGGATCTGGAGAGAGTTGTGTGTACGCAAACATTACATCTACCTTGTGAAGATAAAGAGGCTGTTTACGATAGGCTCTCGGCTCAAAAATCGTTCACCACTAACCCTCGAAAAGAAAAAGAGAGACTTACTTGGCAGGTGGCTTGACTGAATCCTTGCTAGAAGCAATTTCTTTGGTAGTGGGAGTCTTGATCTTCTCCTTGAGATCCATAGCAGAAGAAGAATCATCGGTTTGAAAGTTGAGTTTCAAATCAACAGTTTCAGAAAACCCTCTTTTCCCTTTGATTTTATCTCTTTCTCCACCACCTGGCAACCCCAAACACAGCTCAGTTTCTTTGAGATCCATGAAATTATCTCTTCTTTCTTTTTCTTCCAATTCTTGTTAACAAAATGACAACTTTTGCAAAATATTAGAGAGAGAGAGAAAAGGACAATGTTGCAAAATGCAGTAATATAGTAATGTAGTAACAAAAATAAGGGGAGCAAAGTATATGGTTTCATGTGCATATATACCAAATGGTTTCAATATAGCTATCAAATTCCAATGAATTGTCTGCTGACACGTGGAGATACATGGTATGTTGATCTTCTAGGGATCAAAGGCCATGTTACTAAAATAATTAAAACAATTTTTTCTAGAAAAAAAGGTCTGGCTTTAGTTTTTGTGGGGGATATGTAAAAATATTATATTATGATACCCTAATGATTTGTCTATATCATTTCTTGGGTTTTTTAATTTATGATCAAGTGGCTGGTTTTTATTTTATTTTTTATATATTTTCTTTTGTTGGGAAAAAAAGACTTGGATGGGGAATGCCATGATTAAGGTAACAAATGTGATTGAATTGAATAGTGGTCCAATAAAGAGCAATGATCGATCATAATATTGCAATATAGAATTGTATTTTCTATTTCAAATATTATGATAGTTTCATTAGTTCATCTAAAATTTGACTTATTATGTATTGTCACTAGCAAGTTGATCCAGGTTTTTTTTTTTTATTTTTTTTTATTTTTTTTATTTTTTATTTTGCCATTGCAATCATCAAAGTCCTGAAATTTAGATAAGCTTTACTTTCCTTCCCAATATAATCACACACTTAATGAACAATAATCATGAGTAATATGTATTATTTAGGAGAAAGTACTAATTATTCACTAGCAAATGGGATTGAATTGAATAGTGGTCCAATAAAGAGAGCAATGATCGATCAGCTTCTCATTATATAATATAGTCACCAAACTATATTAAGAGAAAAGATAGATTGTATTTTATCTTTCAAGTATATTAATTGACAGTTCCATTAATTCATGTAAATATTGACTTATTATGTATTGTCACTAGCAACTATATTCATGTGTTTTCATCTTGCTATTGCAATCATCAGCCTTAAATTTGGAAAAATTTTAATTTCTTGCAAGATAAAAGAGAATTCTATTATTATATCTCCGTAAATTCACTATAGATCATATGCCTTATGCGATCATTGTTTCAAAGAATGATTACATTGCATGATATATGCTTCTTGAGCTTACTATTTAAAGTTATAAGAATTTAATTTCTATATATTTTCAGTATAGAATCTTCACTTTTTCATAATTATATCAATTAGAAGGCAAAATTGAAGTTTTTATTTTGCACATCAAGATTGTAGTAAGTGAAAATAAACTACATCTATTATGTCACGGTGCAATGATTAATTTTGTCATTCGCATTAGCAAACGCAGCTTAATCTTACCTTTGTTATATTTCCAATTCAACAAAAAATATAAAAAGAATATTTCCCTTTTATTTAATTTGTTTTCCCATTACATTACATAAAATCAGAAAAATAAAGTGCATGTTACTCTAGACACAAGCTAGACAATATCAGAGAGGTGAAAACATAGATATTTGGGGGGGGGGGG
>MCJB01042115.1:115408-184475 GCA_002018475.1 Nicotiana obtusifolia
GGGGGGGGGGGGGGAGGGAGGTCAACTCCTAAAATATATAAAGATTAAATAATGAGAAACTAAGAGATTTCATTACCTTGAGACAGATGTGGCATTCTGTCCACCTCTTCCTTTCATAATAATCTGCAATTTCTCTCTCTGTCTCCCTTCACCGTTAATGGGGCCGGTTAGATGTTGGAAGAAACATAATTGGGCATTTTTTACTTTTAGCTTGTGCGGCAAAAATTATTTACATTCGATAGTTAAAAACGTGTATAAAATTTATATAATTTTTATATATAATATAATATATATATATATATATATATATATATATATATATATATATATATTTCACTATTATTTTAAATACGGCTATACAATATTATTTTCCCAACATAATACTGCAACTTGCTCTACCACGGCATGCTAAAGCTAAACATTATATTGTGTATAATTAGTATTGAAATTATTACTCCCTCTATTCTTTTGTACTAATTCTTTATTAACTTGACACGCTCTTAAGAAATTACATATTAAGGATTTATTTTATTAAATTATCCTTGTTAATTGGTTATTAGTATTGTAACTCTTCCAACAAATTTGAAAAGTATGGGTACTTAATATATTGAAAGAAAATAATATATCTCTCTTGATTTAATTACTAAAATATATAAGTAAAAAAATTTATTTTTAGTATAAAAGACTAGTAAAAACGAACGAATGGAGTATTAAGAGTTCATTTTGCAATCATTTGGTGACCGAAATCCACCAGCACCATAATAAATTTAGATTTGTGCCGCATACGGTACATTAAAGAAAAAAACGCTTTTTATTAGAAATTTTTTATTCTCAGGACTCGCATTCAGTGTATGTAAATTTAAAGTTTTAATGGATTAAGGGGTAGGGGGTAAGGAGGATGTGAGATTCTTCTGCGAAGGTGCAGCCCTTCTTCTATTCAATCATGCATATGTACACATGAATGAATGATTCTTGCATTGCACGGATTTATTTATACTAAACTAAAATTTCAATTTTCTGTTTTCCATATCTTTATAATTGATTTTGCAGCTTGCAAAATCTCTCTCTCTCCCTTCCAGCTTTCTCTCTCACACATACACACACCACCGCATATCAACATGATTGTAGGTAGTTCCTAATTGACCAATGAATAATGATATCTCGTGAAGAAAAGCCAGCCTCATTTTATTTCATTTCACATTATGAACTATGTATATGACTGGAAAAGAAGTCTAAAACTCTAAATTCTGATATTTGGAGGACTTTTTCAGTGGAAAATGAAGCAGCAGTTATTTATAAACTTTAAACTCAGAACAGCCTTAACTTGACTGCTAATAATAAAAGGGTGCACAATGCATAGGGCCGCCATGAGGTGTGATGTAGACAGCTTAATTAAAAAATAGTAATTCGGTACATATATCCCCAGGAAAGTGTCATACCTAAAGAGTGTATTGTAGAAAGCCTACTATAAAAAGAATCACAGGATCCGGAGAAGGGCAGCACCCCATAAGGTATGATGTAGACAACTTACCTTAAAAATTAGCAATCCGGTGCAAAAAGCATCCCACATTCACACGAGATGCGAGAAAGAATCACACCTAAAGGGTGTGATGTAGAAAGCCTACCATAAAAAGAAATGCAGGATCCGTAGAAGTGTCGCACCCCATAAGGTGTGATGTAGACAACTAACCTTAAAAAATAGCAGTCCGGTACACGCATCCCCGGGAAAGTGGCATACCTAAAGGGTATGTTGTAGAAAGCCTACTATAAAAATATCGCAAGATTCGGAGAAAAGTCGCACCTCATAATGTGTGATGTAGACAACTTACCTTAAAAAATAGCATACCGGTGCAAAAAGCATCCCACATTTGTGATGTGGTAAGACTACCATCAAAAGAATAATGGGGTGAGAGAGGCTCGAACTCTCGACCTCAGGATTACTCTTAAAGCTATGAGACCTACGCGCTAGCCAACTGCGCCACCACCCCAATGATGTTTAATTCTTGACGATCAAATAAATATTGTATTAGTTCTTTCTTAAACAGCTTTTGACTCTAATGTATTATATTCTGCTCTTTTAAGATGCTCAAAATTTCCCATGTCGGAGGAGCAATGTATTGAGTAGCATATCAAGAGATTCAGTTGGGATTTATGTTAAATTCTTGTTTGTATTACTTATAACTTTTAACTCTCTCAAATAAGACCTGTTTTTTTTTTTTTTTTTTTTTTTTTTTTTTTTTTTTTTTTTTTTTGTAATCTTTTTACAAAATAAGATATTTAAAACCCCAATCATAGAAGAAAATACTTTCTATATAAATAAATAATTGACTTTTCAATGATTTGTATTTTTAGGCAACTAACAACTAGTGTAATGATTTTATAATTACAAAACTAGTTTTGTGGCTTCAATGTTACAAAAAATTAGTTTTGTATTTTTATTATTATGAAAAATAGTTTTGTGACTTTAGTGTTATAAATAGTTAGTTTAGTGACCGTGGATAAGATCAACCTAGATAAACACATTAACTTTTTTATTTACTATCAGCTTTAACTACTAATACTCTCTCTTTCATTTTAAGTGTTCTGTTTCTTAAAGAATAACATATTTTTTTATTTTAAAATAATTTAATTTTAAATTTCTCATTTTATTATTAATGAGAATTTTTTATAATTATCCAACTATTATAACATATTTAAAAAAAACCACAAGTTTCTAAGGTGGTCTTATTTTGATTAAAAGTATGCCATCTTGCAATTTTAAGTAATGAACTCTTGAATTATTTTCATGAACACAAGATATATAGTCTGTTAGAACAAAATAATCAACTCCGATATACCATACTTTGTGCAAGGTGTGTGTGTGTTTTTTAAATCAAAAGGGTTCCCACTAGGGGAATATATATAAATGATAAGTCAAAAGGATTTGTATAAGGTGTTAACTAAGCTTAATAGCTTTTCTTTTACTTAACTCTTAGAATATTGTCGAGTGTAATAAAACTTATACAATAATAATTACGCTTTAATTTTAAGCAAGTTAATATATATGCCAAGAATTTACTATAAATTTGTTTGTTTTACACTAGCGGTCTAACACAATCATTTTTCTTTATCCGAACTTTGAACAAACAATATAAGCAAGCTCACACAGGAATGGTCTAAGATGTATTTCAAAATATGAATTTATGCTACTCACTTTTTGTGTTACATTGATCTGTCTCGTTCTTTTCCTACTTCTTTTTTTTCTCTTCTCCAAACTATATCATGTTCTAATTAATTCGTTACATACTGATAAAAGCTACGAGACAATCAATATACTCCGTTTATAAGTGACAATAAAATTGTAACTCCATTTGATATTAAGAAAGTGAACTAATAATGATGACTATACAATACTTTCATTTAGTAAATCCATCATGTCAAATTGTCAAATGGAGATGACTCTTATAAGCATTGAAGTCAATCACCTTCTTCTTATCCAAATTTGTCGTTTGATTATGACAAAACAGGTCACTTAAACTTAAAATTGATCATGTTAAAGTAGCTTTCATCATATACACAAAGTTATATACATCCATGAATAAAATTGAATTATTTTCGTATAAAGACTCTTAATTATTACCTTTATCTTAGGTTCTTTGTCAGCAAAATAACAACAATTCATCAATTTCATTTTATGTTAACTTGTTTGACGGCGGCAAAATTTAATTAGAAATAAAGAAATTTTTTCTGGAACATGTGGTGTTAAATAATATGATATTTTACTGCTATAAGATTATGATATTAAGGATAAATTTGAAGTTTAAACATTAAAAAAAAAAACTATTTTTTTTAACGTACTACAAAAAATAAGTACTATTACATAAAATGAAACATAGAGAACTATATAATACTATTATATGACAGAATATGTTCCCTAGTTTTTGAAAAAATGAAAAGTTTGGCCAAACAAAATCAGAGAGGAATAGAAAGTTTGCTTAGGCAGTGCAAGAGAAATGAAACAAGTATCAATCAATATCAAGAAATCAACATCACTCATTCTTAGCTTTTTTAGAGCATGGTGGTGACTTAGAGACAAGTCACATCCCAAGGAGAAGGAAACATCCCAAACCCAAGCTGTACCCTTGTTCAGTCACATTCCAGGCGGAGTTAATATTTAAAGTTTATGAATTCAGGATTAAAGTTTTAATAAGTTACTGGGTTCTAACTTAATAATTTATAGGATATTCAATAAGTTTGTTAAGACAAATATAAAATTTTGACTAAATTACTGGGTAAGTTAACCAAACCGGTAGCTGAAGGGCTGCTCCGCCCCTGCTCCCTTCCCAACCCCTTTCTCCTTTATTTTCTTCTAACCTAACTTAATACTCCAATCGTCTCATTTTATATGATAATATTTGATCAAATTTAAGAAGATCTTTGACACATTAATATAAATATATATATAACTAGTGGCAAATTCAGAATTAAAAAATTAAAAAAGAAAAAATTAAACATATGAAAAGGCCAATGAGGCATCATTCAGCGCATATATATATATATATATATATGAGACTTTTTGTATCCCGTGAGGAACCCCTTTGCGCTCCCCCATCCCCCGCTCCGCCCACACATGTAATCTATCAAAATTATCTCATAACAGAGGAACTTTTATATGAAGTGAGTCCCAAAAAGTCATGTTATAAGTGATAAAATGAAATGAGAAGATTAAATATATTTTAGATTAAAATACAGTAATCTTTTAATTAGGACATACTAAAAAAAGGACAACTCGACGTAAAAGGTGATGGAGTGAGAGGGAGTACGATTTATCGTGAGTCCATTATCTGAACCAAAATTAGCCACAATTTTATCCACACAAACTCTTTTTTTTTTTTTTTTTTTACCTTTCAATCTTTTTTGGATTTGCATTTTTTGGTAGTGTCACTCTCACACTAGACTACAAGAAATTGTTTTTTGGTATGTATAATATGCCAATACGATTCCGTTTTTCAAATCCACAACTTGAAAATCATAGCTGGCTTGATATCCCTCACTATCTCGAAAGATGAGATGACTATAAAATATATGCATATCAAGAAAGTGACTACCACTTAGTTAACTTTTGGAGTTTTTATCGCTTTTTTACAATAAGCCTAAACTTCTTGTTAGGATATTTGGTTGGTGGGTGGTCCTAATACCCACTTATAATAAGATTGATACAATATTACATGTGTCTTGACACTGACTTAGGACCACCTTGACCTTATTGTTTGCATATGTAGCAAGGTAAATATTAAATTCCAAATATTATTAAACAGATAATTAAAGTTTATGTATTGCATATTTCTTTAGAAACATGAATTTTTTGTGATCTTTTTGGTTTCCCACTTGTGGTTTGCGTTAGGTTCATTAAATTCAGATTCGAGCTAGGAAGTCTTATGTCAGGGAGGAAGGGTTGTTAAGCGCTTTCTAACGAAGGAGACTCGAACCCGGATCTATGGTCAAACGCTTTCTAATAAAGAAGACTCCATATCTAGGCCTAAGATCTTTGGTTAAGCACTTCGTAACAAAGGAGAAACCATACATATAGTTCGAATATGAGATCTTTGGTTTAGCGCTTTAACATAGAAAACTCCATACCTAGGACTTGAATCCGAGATCTTTAGTTAAGCGCTTCCTAACAAAGAGACTCTATTTTAGGGTTCGAATTCGAGATCTTTGGTTAAGCGTTTCCTAACAAAGAAGAATTCATATTTAGGGCTCGAATCCGAAATCTTTAATTAAGAACAAAGGAGTACTTAATTACCACTCTATTGCAAACATTATTGGTGAAAATTTGTATTCATGTCTTGCACTAATAATATCATATTTTAAGTTCTTTTTAATAATACAGAATATTCATCTGTCTCAGTTATTGGTGAAAATATTTAGGAATTTGCAGAAGAGATTCTGCTGTTATAATAAGTTGATTGTCTTCTGGTTGTTTTATGCTAACTTTTGAATGTCCAGATTTTTCTGACATTTATTATTTTCTCAGGTTCTGACTTGATGCTAATAACTATTTTTAGGATAGAACTTAGAGAAAATTGTTAGAGTATTATGTTAATATCAGTTGTCAAAGCTTATTAGTTCTTCATTTGATTAACCATTCATTTGGGACATTTTATTTAAAATTAAATAGCGGGAGTATTAAACAATTTAATCAACCATTTACTTGGGACGTAATTACTATTTTTTTGGATATAATTTTTCTTATTAGCACATTGACTGTAAGATTATTTATCAAAATGATGTATTTAATATTCTCTAAATTATATTATAAGGTTCACATTCCTCAATGAGTGTCTAAAAACTATTGTTACAAGTAACAGTAAAATAATTTAACAATTTACTGGCGTTGAGATTTCCACTCGATAATTAATTGTATAGCCATCAACTTAAAATATTTTTTCCCTCTTCCTTTTTTTTCTTCTTAAATTGGCGAAAAAGGGCAAAAAATCAAGGCGAACCCTAGAGGCAAATATGAATCTTGATAATTGGTAAAGAAAGAAAATTTATCTTGTTTTTGTACCAAACTAATAAAGGCAGGATATGTCTTTTGATATAAAAAATTTTCTATTTTGTTTTTTCACTTTTATTTTTTACGTTAAATTGTTCAATTTAATGCAAACATCACATACAAATAAGTATATTCCCGTTCGAAAAAGCCACTTTCCTTAATGAAAAAAGAAAATAAATGGTAGCGGTTGACAAGTGAGGCTTGCTCAGTTGGTAAAAGCACCTCCAGGGGAAGTGTAGAAACACTATAGATCCTCCTAATTTGGGAGGAGTTTAAAAAAAAAAAAAATGGTAGCGGTTTGTGGTGGATTGTGGTTCCAACAATTAGTCAGATCTAAGTTGATTTCACAATTAATTTTCTAATGACCATGTTGAGGAGACACGTTACATCAGCTACACTTAGGATGTATTGTTAATTAAAGTAATGTTTATCACTAATCTAGTTTAATGTGCAAGTTCTTGAAATTGCAATATATGGGGAATCTTCACCACAATAATATTATTCTAAATGTTGGTTGAAGTAGAGACAATGGATCCCAAGGTGGGGGCTGATTAAAACACTCATTGCTTGGAATGTCTAGCATCAACATTAATATTTTTTGTTCTTGTGCAGCCTACCCAAGATCCTAATTATTTTCTACTCCAATTAGTAATTTTTAACTAATAATTTATTGTTTAATCTAATGAGTAATTAGAAAAAAAGGTGTTAAAAGTCAACTAATTCTCTTCTTTTTAGTCATGAATGACCTAACCTCCATGAACTTGGAGTTTGGTTTGAGAGCCATGGATATCAAATCTTGGCTTTGATATGAGAGAAATGTGATTGAAGATTTACTACCTTCCTGATAAAAGGCAGCTTCGTGCACGAAATATTTTGAGTTCACGCAGGGTTTAGGGAAGGATCACACCCAAACACGGCGGATTTACCTTGCAACCTACGGGTTCATGTGAACCCAATAGCTTTTGTCCAAACAATGGTGTTCGAAATATTCACTAAATATCTATAAATGTTTAAATATGAACCCAGTTATTGTTGAAAATTTACTCGAGGTCGTTGCAGGAACTCATAAACATTAAATTCAGGATCCGTCTCTACACCGAAAGGGGTGTGATGTAAGCATCTTATTTTGATGCATCAATGGCTAATTCCACAGCTCGAACCTATAACCGATAAATCACACGAAGACAGTTTTACCGTTACTCTAAAATGCCCCTTCATTTGCCACCTTTTGTGATAAGAGATCATATTGGTACAAACTGGCAAAGAAGATCAACTTGGTATTTTAAAAAGGATAAGGTGAATCAGTTTTTATTTGGGTAGAATTCATTTTAATATGAGTGGAAAAGAGGAGTCAAGATTAGGTATGATATGGATGAAGCTGTCAATTTTAAGGGTTCTTGGAATGTTAAACTTTAAAGTAAAGCTGATTATGATATGATATGATTTCAGATCCTCTCTAATCTCATATCAATCCCCGATTTTGTCCACCACTAATTTTTGTCCTAATTTAGTTTCATAATAGAATATTTTTGTTATTAAGTTCATTCTGCAGTTCACAACAAAGCAAAGACAAATTCAGGACTTGAAATTTATGGGTTCCAATAGCATCTTAAGAGATTTATGAATATTCAGTAAAAATTATAATACATATATAAGGTTTGAACAAAAGCTATTGAATTCCCGAAAAGCTACATCACAACCTCCAGGTCCGTCAGCCGAGCACGGACAGAGAGAGCTAGGTGAGCGCAATGAGTTTTATTGGATTTCTTATAAAATAAATAAGATGAAAAGGGTTTTCTTTTTGTATATATATATTATAAAATTTTCCATCCCCGTAATATTAGAAAAGATCATAGTGTGAAAGGGTTCAAAATTTATTATAAGGTTAATGATGCAATTTTAGGTGTGATTATTTCTGCTAAATAGTAAAGATGAATGTTATATTACCTTTTTGTAAACAAGATTTAGTTCTCTTCTCTTTTCTTTTTTTCTTTTTTATTTTAAATTCTCCCTTCTACATTTTTTTTTTTCCATTTTAAGAAGATCCCCTCTTTCTTTCCGAAAAAATGCAACGTAGTACTTATTAAGCCAACGGGGCTAAAGCTCAATAATTAATATTCTCTCCCTCGCGAGATAATTCTATCATTCATTTCTTTTTGTACATTCATAAATACTTACAGTTTTCTTAACATAAAATGCTATAACATATTTTAAAAACCGCGTAATGTTATATATAAATATATAGTATAATCTACCATACGCTTCAACTCTTTTTATAATAATTTGTGTCAAAGTAAAAAAATGTAAGAGTAAATTAACATATACGGACTATATAATGCAACATTTCAAACTGTTCGAATCTAAAATCTCTAATTAAAAATAAAAAAATTTATTATCATTATACGGCATTCCGTAGTGCATATCAAATTAGGTCAAATATACAATATAATCATTTGAAAGATATAAAAACACTTTAGGAATTAGCCAATTCAGTCGGCCAAATCTCATAGCCTGAAGTCAATTGTTGCATTAGGTCCCCATAAATTGCATAAAATGAAAGAAAGAAAAATTTGACATTTCCTATTATCATTTCATTAAGTCTATCACTTTCTTCTCTTGAATAGACAATTCAGTTTTGTTAAAGAAACTAGACTCCACTAGAAACTCAATACATATTATATAAGATAGCAAAAATATGAATAAAATAATTTCTTTGAGAGAATTAATGCAAGAAAAAACCTGCATTTCCAGCTAGTTATTAGAATAGAAATGCACTTAAATTTCCAGACCTAACAAGTAATAATTATAGAAAGCAATGGACTTTACTGCATTAGGCAGCTGAATTTTGTAGAGGTGGTCCTTTGTAGGTACTGTGTCCAAATCAAGTGATTAAGCCAAGAAAACTATATATTTTTATTCAAAACTTCATCAAATTATTGGAATTAAAATTCATGATGAAAAAGAAATTGAAGGAATGAGACTGAATATTTTTTTTTTTAAAAAGAAAAACTAATGGTATTGACATGTTTTTCCAATCACATTCAATTGTTGCCCAAAATTTAATCCTTTGATTGATTAAATGCTGAAAAACATTCTCCAGCTGATCACTACAATTGCTAGATTTCTAGTCATTCTTGCATTCATTGCAATCCCCAGCTACACCACTCATTCCACGAGCTTCAAGCAAAAATAGATCCCTCTAATTTTGCATTAATTCCATATCTTTATTTTTTCAGCCAGCTTTGGTTAATTGGGAAGGGATAAAGTTATTTCCGTGTAATCTATAGGTCACATGTTCGAATGCTGGAAGCAGCCACTAATGTTTACATTAGGGTAGACTGCCTTCGTTGCAGTCTTTGGAATACGACCCTTTCCCGAATTATGCTTAAACGTGAGATACTTTATGCATCGATATGACTTTTAAAAGGGGTGATAGGAGATGGGGAATGAAAGGTCAAGAAAGTAATGAATGCACTTGCACTCGCTATTGAAAGCTGCTATACCATCCATTATTTGTTAGTAGCCAGTTGGAGGAAACAAATATTCTTAATTTTAATGTTTCTTTTTTTAGACGTGAAAATCGTTTCTTGCATAAATACAAAGTAGTACTGTATACAATAGATTATAAAAGGTAATGCTTCGTGTAATAGAGGGTTTTTTTTTTTTTTTTTTTTTTTTTTTGTAAGTAGCCATTTTTACGGTTGGTCACTCAAATTTAGCTATATAATCAAAAATCAACCATTTTTAGCTAGTAAATAAGCACGAAAATAATTTGTTGACAAAAATACCCCTACTCTATTTGTTAAATTTACGCGACATGGCCTCGTTCACTGTTTCAGCAGAATCTCGCGGCGTCAATCTACAGATTCAAGTAAGCTCTCACGATTATTGTTCTGATTCTTCAAATTTTCTGGTTCAATTTCTTATTCTTCTAAATCCGTTAATTTCGTTTGTAATTCAGATTGTAAAAAATAATATCTGCATTGTTATATATTATTATAAATTTTATATGAAAAATATTTATTCTGTGCTTGATTGTATAATATATACATGTAATTTAATTTTCATTACTTTATGCTGTCCCTAAGCACCGAACATGTCTACTTCATTAAAAAATACACAGTTAAAGTGATGGCAGATGAATTAATTGCAGAACAAAATATCCAGTATAATATACTGGATCTTTCTAAATTAATATATAATGGTTACAAACTTCCAGAATATTATACGGAGAGTATGCATGAGTCAAACGCCAAAAATATATCTAAACTTTTAAGATTCACTTACTATCATGAATAAAAAACTGGAATTTTATCGTTAAATATGTCAAAACTACTGACTCCAGCATATAGTATTGGAGGTATCTTTGATTCAAACTAGAAAAAGTGCTACATAAAATGGTATAGAACAAAATACCAGTATAATATGCTGGACCTTTCTGAATTAATATGTAAAGTCAGAAACTTCCAGCAGATTATATTAGAAATATCTGTCATTCAAACCAGAAGAACACATCTAAGTTTTTAAGGTTCACCTAATGTCCTGAATAAAATGCTAAACTTTTATGATTAAATATGTGAAAACTACAAACTATGCAGCATATAGTATTGGGGGGTATCTTTGATTCAAACTAGAAAAAAATGCTGCATAAAATGGTGTAGAACAAAACATCAGTATAATATGCTGGACCTTTTTGAATTGATATGTAAAACTTACAAAATTTCAACATATTATATTGGAAGTATCTGTCATTTAAAGCAGAAGAACACATTTAAGTTTTTAATGCTCTGAATAAAATGCTGGACTTTTGTGATTAAATATGTCAAAATTACAAACTCTTGAGCATATAGTGCAGAACAAAACATCCAGTATAATATGTTGGACCTTTCTAAATTGATATATAAAGCTTAGAAACTTCTAGAATATTATACGGAGAGTATGCATGATTCAAACACCAAGAGTATATCTAAATGTTTAAAATTCACCTACTATCCTGAATAAAAACCTGAATTTGTCGTTAGATATATCAAAACTACAGACTTCAGCATATAGTATTGGAGGTATCTTTGATTCAAATTAGAAAAAATGCTGCATAAAATGGTATAGAACAAAACACCAGTATAATATGCTGGACCTTTCTGAATTAATATGTAAAACTCAGAAACTTCCAGCAGATTATACTGGAAGTATCTGTAATTCAAACCTGAGGAACATATCTAAGTTTTTAAGGTTCACCTAATGTCATGAATAAAATGCTAAACTTTTATGATTACATATGTGAAAACTACAAAGTATGCATCATATAGCACTGGAGGTATCTTTAATTTAAAATAAAAAAAAATACTGCATAAAATGGTGCAGAACAAAACACCAGTATAATATGCTGAACCTTTTTGAATTGATATGTAAAACTCACAAACATCCAACATTTTATATTGGAAATATTTGTGATTCAAACCAGAAGAATACATCTAGATGTCTACTGTTCCTCTAATTTTCTGAATAAAATGCTGCACTCTTGTGATTTGAAATTGAAAAGTACAAATTCTCCAACATATAATACTATAAATTGCTCTGATTCATCATACAAGAAACAAAAAAGTGAATGGCTAATCTATTCCCTGTTTCCTGAGTAAAATGCAGGATAGTAATATCAAATTATTGTTTACATTAAATGCAGGATACATACAAATTTCTTGATAATTGCTTTCAATGGAAAATGGACACCAGATTACAAGTATTTAGATCATAAAATAAAGCTTCTGCTAATAAATGATGAGACTTCATTTGACGAATTCATTAATAAGATTTTTGAAGTTATGGAGTTTGACATGAACAAGTTTGAAGCAACAGTATGACTTAATATCAACCTAGGTACCGGTAGAGGAATACATGCAACAAAAGATGAAGAACTTGCTTCTTGTATGATGCTTTAAAGAAATGATCCACACTACAAAGCCTAAAAATTTGTTGTTGATATATCAGAAATACTGTGATGACCCGGCCAGTCGTCTCATGAGTTACCGCTCCGTTTTCCCCATTTCTGCCTTGTTATGCTCCGTTATGTCATTTGGGATGTGTGTGCAAAATTTCATGTCATTCGGACATGGTCTGATTGGGTTTTTGATTGAAAGAGCAACTTAGAAGATTTTGAAATTCTTAGGCTTGAATCTGACGGGAATTTGGTGTTGAGAAGTTGTTTGAGCGTTCCGAAGGTTAGAACAAATTCGAATAACGTTATGGGATATGTTGGCATAGTTGGTTGGGGTCCCAGTGGCCTCGGGTGAGTTTAGGATGGCTAAACGGACTGTTTCGTCCTTGGAGAAGTTGCAGAAAAACCAGAAGTTGCAATTTTGTAAAAGAGTAAAGAGACATCGCAAAGCGGGATATGCTATCGCAAACCCAGTATGCGAGCCGCAAACCACACACCCAGATCGCAGACCCAGACAGTTTTCTGGGCAAAGAATGACGTTGAGAATGCGGTCGCATTTCCACAATGCGGACCGCATATCCACCACACTGAGGCCGTAGACCGAGAAGGAATTCTGGGCAAAAATCAACGTAAAAAATGCAGTAAAAAATGCGGTCGCATTTTTGACATGCGGACCGCAAACCATGCTTCACACTAAACTGCGGTGAAAGCTAGGGTTATGAGTTGCAATGGCCATAGCGGAGATGCGGACCGCATGTTGGATATGCGGTCGCGTTTTAAACCCGACTGGGGCGTTTTTGCCCGGATTTTCGACCCTTTATAAATAGAAACCAGTACCCATTGGCCATGCAAAACCCACTATCGTTATCATCTAAGCGAAACACCTCCAAAACACCCTAAATCACAGCAAAATCAACCTCAAAACTATATCCAAAGGAGACTTTCTTGGACAAAGTCTTAGAGGAGGGGATTTCGGCCATCTTAAACATAATTGGAGTTATAGAGCTCGGATTGAAGCTAATTTCGAGGCGATTTTTTGGAGACTTTCAAGGGAAACATCGGGGTAAGTGTTCTTAACTCAATTTTGGTCAAATTACTCCAGTATATCGCTATATCTAGTATTTAATTGGTGATTTAAGTTGGAAAATCTGTGAAAAATCCTTAAGTTTAGGATTAAAGATTTGGAGGTCAATCCGATGTCGGAATTCGATAATTTTTGTATGGTTGAACTCGCTGGGAGATAAGGAACCCGTTGATGTGAAAATTTCTGAGCTTTGAGAAGCGGGCCTGGGGCTCGGATTTTTGCTAATTTCATAATTTCTTGGTATTTTTTGATTTGTTTCGATTGGGCTTTGTTTCCCAGCATATTATGATATATCAGTTCTGATTTTGGAGAGATTCGACACGCGTGGAGGTCAATTCGAAGGGCAAGGGCGTCGCGGGCTAGGGATTTAGCTGGTTCGAGGTGAGTAGTGATTGTAAATGATGTTCTGAGGGTTTGAAACCCCGGATTGTACATCGTAGTGCTATATTGAGGTGAGACACACGCTCAATGATGAGCGTGGGGTCGTTTACTACTGGGGATTGTGACTTGGTCCGTCCCGATTTATGATTTTGTCGCGTATTTGACTGAAACTTATTTATTGTTATTATGATTTGGGCTGATTGCCATATTTGGGCTTCGTGCCAATTATTTGAATCCTTAGAGGATTTTTGTCACTGTTTCCTCATTATTTTGATTCATTGCTTGAACTCAGTCATGTTGTTTCCATCGTTTTACAACTCAAGCACTTTTACTCAGTTTTGGAGATTTAAATATTATTTTAATGATGTTTTTGGGCTGAGAACTACTGTTTTACTATGCCCAAGGGGCTTGTGATGATTTTCTGACTGAGTGCGGCCGAGGGCCAGAGGTGAGGTTTTACTGAGTGATATGAGGCCGAGGGCTTGAGATACTTTATATGCCACGAGGTGGCTGTGATTAATATGAGGCCGAGGGCCTGAGATACTTTATATGCCACGAGGTGGCTTGTGATTAATATGAGGCCGAGGGCCTGAGATGCTTTATGTGCCACGAGGTGGCTTGTAACTGATATGAGGCCGAGGGCCTGAGATACTGTATATAAGCCACGAGGTGGCTTGATTGATATGAGGCCGAGGGCCTAGATGTATGCCACGAGGTGGCTTGATATTGCGCTTGGACCATAAGGGGCCCCACCCGGAGTCTGTACACCCCCAGTAAGCGCGGGTACCCATTGTGATGTGAAATATAGCCTGAGGGGTTGATATTGTATTATGTGATAGCCCGAGGGGCTGATATTGTTCCATGTGATAGCCCGAGGGGCGGATGTTATTCTGAGATTTGAATCCGAGGGGCTGGTACTATTATATGATATTGCCCGAGGGGCGGATTTGTTGATCTATATAGCCCGAGGGGCGATGTTTTACTTCACATTATTTACCTGAAAAATTTCCTGTTTTACCTGTTGAAAGGAGATTTTACTTGATTTCTCACTTAATTACTGATTTGAATGATGTTTTAAATGCTTCATTATGGAATGCCTTGTGCTTTATGTGTTTTCTTACTTTCAGTCATTAGTTATATTTATTACTCACTGAGTCAGAGTACTCACATTACTCCCTGCACCATGTGTGCAGATTCAGGCATTTTCAGTTCTGCCCCGGAGTACTGATTCCTCCCGTCCAGGCGGTGATCCAGAGATTACGAGGTAGCTGTTGGCGTCCGCAGCCCCCTATCTCTTTCATCTTGTTGTTCCTATGTTCTTCAAAAGTTGTGCCAGATACTTTAATTAGTAACCTTGTTATTAGGATTCATTAGTTGCTCATGACATTGTGACACCCCGGTTCGGGCTGTAGTCGGGATGGTTAGCTATATTTTTCGCGAATGATTACTATTAAACTATGCTTGTACTGTTTTCTTGTTAATTATCTGTTTGAAATGAGATTTTGTTTAAATTGGCTGGCCTTGTCTTCACGAAAGGCGCCATCACGACCAGGTTCGGGGTTAGGGTCGTGACAAATACTTTCTGAAATTATTACTGGAAATCAACAACAAGAAGGTAATGCAATAATGGACATTGACAATTAGCAATTATTAAAGGGAACCACATATGATCCAGATGAGCAAGACATGCTGATTTCTAAAATACCATAAGAGCAACACATGCCGATTTCCGGAATTACAATGAAAAATGAGAGTGTAATTCCTATGAAAGATCAACACTTTGAAACACTGCACACAATTGAAGGGAGAAAAAGGAAAGCAAAAGGAAAGGCAAAAGAATCCCCATCAATAATATTAAAGGAAAATGCATCATTGGATAATGCAAAAATGAGGTCTGTTTTTCAAGACAAAAATACTATGATTAGATGTTTTTGCTTAGCAGCAATCAAGGAGCACTTTGAGTTCTATGTTGAAAGATCAAGTAATACAAGATATTCTTTGATATGCAGTAATGAAGATTGTGTTTGGACTGTTCGAGGTTTAAGAATTAAGGAATCAACACTTTTTAAAATAGTTAAATTTCAGAGAAAACATGAATGCTCGGTTGACATTAGAAAGTCATATCAAAGACAAACGACTTCAAATGTGATAAGAGATTACATGATTGACAACTTAAGAAACATAGCTACTGAAGTAAAGCCTAAGTTTGTCATTTCAGAAACGAAGAGAGCACACGGAATAGATGTTGGCTATGGAAAAGCATGGCGTGCTATTCCAAAAGGTATATCTTTATTAAGAGGAACAACAAAAGAAAATTATGAGCAGCTGCCTTCATATTTGTACATGATGGAACAAAAAAACCCAAGAACATATAACTAATATTAAGAGAGATGAAGAACAGATGAAAACAAAACTTGTAAAAATTTAGTATTTTTTTTTATTTTTTGTCATCATTATTTTTCAGCTCATTAGTGAATACTGCAAATGACACCACAAACTCTACATTAATATTAAATATAATACTGCATTTTGATATGAAAAATATAGATTCAAAATGCAGTATGAAAACTTTCAAAATTACCAGTATAATATACTGGTTTCATATGCAAAATATAAAAAATCTCAAACCTATTATTCTGCAAGTATCTTTAATTCATAGCAGAAACATATATGTTAATATCTATTAGTATGCAGCTTGTCATACCACAAAGCTAAAATTCTTTTTACCTTTCAATGTAACAGGTTTCTTTACATGTTTTTTATGTATGGCGCGTCAATTTCTGGGTGGAAGTATTGTCGACCACTTATTGCTATTGATGGAACATTTCTAAAAAATAAATATAGAGGTGTTCTATTAGTGGCAGTTACAAAGGATGCAAATAACCAGGTTTTCCCTATAGTATTTGGGGTAGTAGATTCAGAGAATAATGAGTCCGTATGAATGGTACTTCATAGAATTAAGAAAAGCAATTGGCATTCGTAAAGATTTAATGTTTGTATCAGATCGACACAAGGCAATTGCAAATGGAATTGCAGAAGTTTTCCCTGAGTGCTACCATGGTATTTGCATATATTATTTAGAGAAGAATCTAAAACAAATAAGAGTAAGAAACACTGTAATAAACCTATTTCAAAGTGCTGCAAGAGTATACAATCAATCAAAGTTTGATGACTTTATGACCCAAATAACTGCTGTTGATAAAAAAACTTTCGACTACTTAATGGAGGAACCACCAGGAAGATGGGCTCGTTCTTATTGTCCAAGACGACGAAATGATATGCTAACAACAAATATTGTTGAGTCAATGAATAATGTTTTGAGACAAGCAAGGGAATTGCCACTTTTACAATGATGGATTTCATACAAGAAAAATTGCAAATTTGGTTCTATGAAAGAAGGACAAAAGCAGAAGGAATTTTCCATGAAATATCAAACTGGGCAGAACAAACGTTAAATGAAAAAATTAAACCAGCTTTTACATTTAGAGTATTGCCCATTGATCGACTCAAATTCAAAGTCAAAGAAGGGGTATGGAATTTATTGTTCATCTAAACAAGAGAACATGTGATTATTCTGAATTTCAGCTAGATGAGATACCCGATGAACATGCAATTGCTGCAATTGACACCATATATCAAAAGAAATCGGCTTTCTACTCCATCTACTATACAAGGGACTTTTGGTTGAAAACATATGAAGGGCAAGTAAATTATGTAGGTGATTCAACTATATGGGTTATACCAGATATTATTAAATCAGAAATCACTAAGCCTCTGGATGCAAAAGTTATGCTAGGAAGAAGACAGAAGAATTGACATGTCTCCTGTACAGAATTCAAGAAGGAATCAAGATGTGGTCGTTGCAAAAGATATGGGCATAACAGAACAAATTGTACATATTCAGCAGTAGTTCATCTTTATTCAAGAAAATACAAGAAAAAAAATGATTGGGTATATACAATAAAGTTGCATGCGCTCAGTCAAAAAAGTGACCGTAATCGAGAATAATTTGCTTGGGATTCTTGCTTCTCAAAATATTATTACTGTCTATTTTTTTTGTTTCTTGATTTGAAGTCAAAATGACTGTAATCTTTGTTTCTTCTTTTACAAAATACTTTGCTACAATATACCTAGAACATTATATTGGAGCTGATGAAATTTTTTGTCCAATACTCAGTTAATAATACTGGAACTCATCACATATAGTATACCAATATCCACCATTTTCTTTAAATTATACCAACTATAATAGGTACACTCAATAGTATACCTAAAAAGCTTAAAGGTATACCCCGAACATTATACTGGGACTACTGATATATTTTGTCCAATAATCAGTTTATTATACTGGAACTCATCACATATAGTATACCAATAAGCACTATTTAGTTTAAATTATACCAACTATAATGTAAAAATAACATGGGCTATCCAGTTTTCGGAAGTCCAAATATTATACTGAAACTCCAGTATAATATACTAAAGATCCAGTATAATATAGTGGAACTACAGTATAATATACTAGCGTACCAGTATATTATGCTGAAATATTTTTTCGATTTTGAACAGTATTTTCATTCAGATTTATCTTTACATGAAAAGTGGCTAAATTTTGATTAATTTTAAAATTATGGTATTTTTCAATTACCACTTGTAAATCTGGATATTTTTTAATTTCTCCAGGTTTAACAATAAGAATGTTATACAAAGTGTACAATAAGAGTGGTATACAAAGAATATTAGTATACCTGTACCCAAAGTATACTCAGATTGTATGATATTTTGCAATGGGAACAACACTAGACATGTTATAAAATGTATTATACGTATAAAATCACAGATATTATACGTATCAATCCAGAATTGAAAATATGCTGGAAGTTTGTGAGTTTTACATATCAATTCAGAAAGCTCCAGCATATTATACTAGTGCTTTTTTCTTTGCACAATTTTATGCAGCATTTTTTCTAATTTTGAATCAAAGATACCTCCAGTACTATATGCTGGAAAGTTTGTAGTTTTCACATATCTAATCATAAAAGTCCAGCATTTTATTCAGAACATTAGGAGAACCTTAAAAACTTAGATGTGTTCTTCTTCTTTGATTCACAGATATTTATAATATAAAATCCTGGAAGTTTGTGAAATTTATATATCAATTCAAACAAGTTCAGTATATTATAGTGGTGTTTTGTTCTGCACCATTTTATACAATATTTTTTCTGGTTTTAAATAAAAGATACCTCTAGTACTATATGATCGAGAGTTTTTAGATTTCACATATCTAATCACAAAAGTCCAGCGTTTTACCCAGAAAATTAGGTGAACCTTAAAAACATAAATGTGTTCTTCTGGTTTGAATCACAGATACTTCCAGTATAATATGCTGGAAGTATCAAAGTTTTACGTATTAGAATTATCCATAACTAATTTTAACTCTTTTTGAACAAAATTTGTATAACATTTAATATTTTTTATATTTATTTTAAATTTCATACCAATGTACAATTGTTTATTTTATGAATTAATATATTATTATTAAGATTTTTATTATTTTCTTCAATTATGTTTTTCCTTCTGCTATTTTTTGAATTTGAAGATGTTTTATAATCAGAAAATAACACAGACAAAGATTTGAACAAAAACATATTATATTCCACTAAGTAAATTAATAGAAAATAAAAATACATAAACAAAATACTTAAAATAAAAATAATATGATAACCCTTTAAAGAAAAGGATTATAAAAAAAAACAAAAAAAAAAATCTAATCATCCATATTGTCACTGTAAGACCGACGATGTGCTACATCTCCAGAACCACCATACGAGCCATCTCTGGCTATCACCTCCAGCCTATTCAGCTTGTCGTTGATTTCTTACAAATCTCTATCATACTTCTCTATGAACTCATCGATTATCAACTCAAATGCTTCGATGATATCTTATTTGATTTCATCAATGATATTTCTGATCACAACATCCATGTTACTTTCTTTTTGTCTTTTATCAATTGAAAATAGATGCTTTTGAGTGAATAAATTAACAAGCCACATCGTACTAATATAGGCGAAGAAACTTCTGCAGTGTATTTGAAAAGATGGAAGGGAAATTTGAACGTCCAATGTAATATACCGGAAGACAGAAGGGAAATTTGAACGTCCAATGTAATTATTACACTAACACATACCCCAACGCAAAATAAATTACTATATTAGATGTGTTTGTTACTTTTTATGGTTAAAAATGCACAAGAAAATTATTAATTATATACAATAAGACTGCACCCAATCGTTAAAAAAAGATCCTGTAAACTACTGGAATTTTGACATACTGTATATTATACTAACTGTAATCATTGCTATGGAAAGAATATGTGATGACCTGATTGGTCATCTAGAGTTTTAAACATTAATTCTGTATTTCAAAGCCTTCAATAGCTTCCTTAAGCCTTCCTTGATTTGCATGCGCAGTTCGGGATTTTTTTGGAAGGCTTTTATGTTAAAAATTAATTTTAAACAATAAAATTTTGTCTTAAAAATCTATTTGAGTTGACTTCGGTCAACATTTTGGACAAACAGACCCGGATCCATGTTTTGACGGTCCCGGTAGGTCCGTATCGTGATTTGAGACTTGGGCGCATGCCCAGAATCAAATTCGGAGGTCCCTAGCTCGAGTTATCGCTTTTTGTCGAAAATTAAAAGTTTAAAGGTTTAATGACTTTAAGGATTTGACCAACGTTTGACTTTGTTGATACCGGGTCCTTATTTTGGTTTCGGAATCTGGTATAGGTCCATTACTTTATTTATGACTTATTTGTCAAATTTGGTGAGAAACGAAGTTGGTTTGACGTGATTCGGACGTCCGGTTGTTAAAATAGAAGTTCTAAAGTTTTCTTGAAAATTTTATTTGATTTGGTGTCTGATTCGTGGTTCAAGGCATTATTTTGGTGTTTCGATCGTGCGAGCAAGTTCGTATGAGTTTTTTGGACTTGTGTGCATATTTGGTTTGGAGCCCCGGGAGATTGGGTGAGTTTCGGATAGGCTACGGATGATTTAAACTTTGAAAAAAGTATGATTTTTGGACTTCTGCTGGTTTCTGGTGTAATGTACTTTGCGGTCGCGAAGCCACTACCGCGATCGCAAAGGGGGAACCGGGCAGGGAGGATTTTACTCTATGGGAACGTGAACTGTACGCGAATGCAAAATGGAGGGGTGGGGGGCTGTCCTTCGAGAACGCGAACAGTGTATTGCGAACGCGATAGCTTTGTGGACCTGGGGGAGGGGAACTGACTAATACTCTTCGCGAACGTGGCACAAGGCTCACGAACGCGTAGGCTGGTGGGTGTAAGCCTTTGCAAGCGCGAAGGATATCTCGGGAATGCGTAGGCTATTTGAGCCGCTGCTTCGCGATCGCGTCAGGCCCTTCACGAACGCGAAGAAGGCCTGATGCCCAATGATTAAAAACAGACCAAAGACGGGATTCTTTCATTTTTTTCATGAACTCTACATTAGAGCTCGGCCTAGAGGCTATTTTTAAGAGAAAACTCAACATCAATTCATTGGTTTATACACTTTAACTCATTTTCTTTCGTTTCTAACATCACCCATTAATTTGTAGCCCTAATATTTGTTCTTCAATGGTAGAAAACTAGGGATTTAGGAAGCATTGAGGGTTTTTGCAAATTAGGGATTTAGACCTCAAATTGAGGTCGTATTCCGAAACTAATTACATAATCGGGCTCGGGGGTGAATGAGAAAATAGATTTGGTCCGAAACTCAGGTTTTGACCATGCGGGCACGGGATCGATTTTTGACTTTTTGGGTAAAAGTGTGAAAGGTCTAAATTTGTGCATTGTAATTGATTACTTTAGCAATATTTGACATTATTGAGTCACTTGTGGTTAGATACGAGTGGTTTGGAGACGGATTCTAGGAGAAAGGCTCCGGTAGAGCTTTGAGTCGACTTGTGGAGCGAGGTAAGTATCGTGGTTAACCTTGACTTTAGGGATTAGGACTTGTTCGCTTATTTGCTACTTGTTTAAATATTGGATACAACGTATATGTGAGGTGATGAGCACTTATGTGTTATTATTGGGTTAAAGCATGCGGGTGGAACTTGTTTCATGTAATCTATCTCTTTCTTTGATCCTTATATCCATGCTCAGACTAGTTAATTGATAAATTGATCGTTCTTTCCGTACTTATGAGCTATCTGTGATAATTGAGTATTGTTTCTGAAGTTGAGATTGGTATTGTAGAACTATTGTTGACGTAAGACTTGATATTGCTTATTCCATCTCCCTATTTTTATATGTTCATTTTACATGGTAAAGGAGATTGTTAAAGCATGAAGGGTGATGCGGTGCCGTATTTGTGATTTAAAGCACGAAGGGCGATGCCGTGCCGTATCTATTGATTCATGATGAAATTGTGAGTAAAAGCACGAAGGGTGATGCCATGCCATATTTATCATTTTATGGTGAGACTGAGAGTAAAGACACGAAAGGTGATGCCGTGCCGTTATTAGTGTTATATAGTGAGGCTGAGAGTAAAAGCACGAAGGTTGATGCCGTGCAGTTTTATCCATTATGCTTGTTCATTTTGTTGATTGAAGGTTTATTGACTGATTCTTGTTATTATTCCTTACTGTTGTTACCGTATCTTGTACCCCTTTTGCATGTCCCCTCCCAATTGTACTTGTTAATTCTTTATTTTATTATTATTTTGTACGTATATTCCCGTCGGTACAAGTTTAATTACGTGAGTGTCCTGTCATAGCCTCATCACTACCTCGTTGAGGTTAGGCTCGACACTTATGGAGTACATTGGGTCGGTTGTACTCTGCACTTCTTGTGCAGATTTTGGTACTGGTTCCAGCTGTCCTTGAGGCGTATCAGCTCGGATTGGCATTTGGAGACTCGAGGTAGATCTGTTGGCGTCCGCAGACCTTGAAGTCCCCTCCCACTTTCCCTACTGTTCTTTTCATTCGAGAAAGTTGTATTTATTACAAACCCTCTTTGTAGAGATTCTAGAAGCTTGTGAAATTGTGACTCCAGATCTGGGTTGTACTTAGGTACTATTGGTTTTATGTCATTTTGTACACCATTTTTATTTCATTTCGGCTTAATTGGTTTTACTTAATTGAATTGATTAAGGATTGACTTAAAGATCCTCTATCTTTGGCTTGCCTAGCAAGTGAAATGTTAGGCGACATCACGGTCCCGAAGGTGAAAATTTCGAGTCGTGAAAGAATAGTAACAAAATGATCCAGTATATTAATCTGCAAGTCATCACTTTTTTTCATAGCAGACACTGTAAATAATATTGGAGCTAACGCAATGTGCAACACGCCAATCTCATAGGCGTAATGATGAAATATTATAGGAAAATATATAACGTAATAGCTGTAATTATTATGTCATAAAATGCCATATTTATTACGTAATACAAACTAATTTGCATCACGTAATATGTGAAAATAAAAATTACAGCGAAAAAAGGTATTTCCTGAAAATCCAGCAAAAATTACTGGCTTACAAATGAACATACGTCATCAAATCCAGCATAATGAAAAAATTATGGGAAATAATAAATCCAGCTTATTGTACTGGATTAGAATATAAAAAGAATAATGGAACTGTATATGAAAAGAATAAAGAAAGTTTCGAAAGGTTTGAACGTCCAGTATAATATGCGGGAAAACGTGCAATTATGTCATAGCAATGTAATAGTTATCGAAATATACACCCCGATGCAAAATAATTGCTTTGGTAAGCGTGTTTTGTTTCGTTTTGTGGTTAAAAATACAAAAATAAAAAAAATAAAAAGACATAAAATAACACTTATTCAAGAAAAAAATAAATGGTTAATTACATATAATAACAAGACTGCACCCAATCGTTAAAAAAATAAAATACTTTCAAGTAATAGCCATAATGATTACGTCAAAAATAGCAATGTGCATTACGTAATAGGTGAAAATCCAGCAAAAAATATTGTCTTACAAATGGGACAGACATTATCAAATCCAGTGTAATCTACAACGACAAAAACATTTTAAACAAAAGAAAATAAAAAAATGACAAAATTATCAAAAATAATAAATCTAGCTTATTAAAATCTAAACTCTAGTATATGTTGCTCGAGAAATGCCACAAAAAATATTGGATTAATAATTGAACAAACATTATGAAATAGTAATAAAATTTTAATAAATTATAAGTTACTCTAGATAAAAAAGAATTGCTCTATTTTATAATATACAGGGCCTAAAAATATTTTAATAAAAATCAACTAAAAAATATTAAACAAATATAAGAAATAACAACTCAAGCTAGCTATACTGCAATACAAGGAACCAATTTAATGATCTCCAGCATATTATACATACAAATATAAAAATAGAAACACAAACACATGCTAAAAATATAGACTCCAGTATATTAATCTGGATTTCAATAAAAAAAATCTTTTAAATTACAGCGAAAGAAAAAAAAAACTATTTCTTACTCTTTGCGTTGCGCCTTTTTGAAATGCAAGGTTTGTCTAATCTTCCGGTGGTCTCGTCTTCACTAACCAGATATTCCACCTGCTTCTTCTTACCATAATTGTATAATAATGTTCCAAATCTGCTTCGAAGATGTTTAGAATAAAAAATGTTATTGTTGACAGGAATATTCTTGCCTTCAATGAATACTCCGCAAATGCACAATAATATATACCACAATCACTACATATAAAACACATATTAAGAAAAAATAAGATAACAATTAAAGAGTAAAAACAGAAGAATATTATATAAAAAAAATTACAGCTTATGCTTTTTCCTATCAAAGCAAGTCTTCCACTGATAAAAGAGGAAATGAGTTCAGATAGATCCTCTTTTCCCAAGTAATAAGATCTATTCCATGCAATGTCAGTTCTTTGCTCATAAAATATAGTAGTGTTAAGCAATAATGGTATCATTACAACAAATGAGTGCAATGCTTTACGAACAACAACATCATGACTTGCAGATCTCATTGAGTAGTATATGTAAATGCAGCCATCATACAAAGATAGAACGCTCAATACCCAATGCCATGCATCTTTCACATTAATTGACATAAGAACATAATCAACGAAAAGCCAGGTGGTGTTACAAAGAATGTAAAACCCAAGCACATACTCTTTTAATTTCTTAGTAAACTCAAATATCTGTTTTTATACATTCCCGTTATCTATGATTGATTTATTGTACATCTCTTGAATGGCAGAAATGAAATAATTGTCAGTAGTTGTCATCCTTATGTTTTCATATTTTGCTTTCTTCCGGAGGTAATAGAATATGACATCAATATGCTACAAAAAGAAAACAGACATCAATAGGACATGCACACACATAGTTAAACTAAAACAAAACAAAAAATAATAATGTATGTCGACATGTCGTCTCATTGATACCTATACAAGCATAGTGAAGTTCAAAAAACCACGTCCTCTTAATTATAAATGCAATTCCAAGATCAAACTGTTGCTCCAATATATCATCCTTCTTTTCGTACACCTTCTTGCTAAAAAGATTTAATAAATATATAAATATGATAGTCCAAACTATCATTAAAAAGAAAATACAATCAAAACATAAAGAAATCTGTAACATTACCTGCGAGTTCGAATTAACTTTATTTGAACAAACTTACTAAACCCATCACTAATTGATACAGGAACTTCTTCTGTAATTGACATTTTAAAAGGGTGATCCCCTTTCACAATAACACGAGGTACAACGGGTTTTCTTATTCTTGTTGCATCTTCTTGACTAGAATCATCTAAAACCTCATACGCTTGGACACCTTCACAACTTGACTGAATAGGCAAAGAAGAAGTTGCAGCATCTTCAGGTGTAGAGCATTTTGGAATAGATGACATTACGGGAGCAACACCTATGGACTGATTAATAAACTCTGAAGTTAGTTTATGAATCGGAGACTCAATCTGAGAGTCAGTCATCTCAACCTCATAATCTGGAATCATCTCAGTTGTTGATTTTTTATAAACCTCAACAGCTGGAACATCTTTATCGCATGGCTTTTTAGTCATCTGACCAGATGGAATATCTTTATTTGTTGTTTGTTTACCAAGCTCAGCTCATACATTTCCAACCACTTATCTTCATCTAGAATTCCAACATCAACAAATTAGGTGTTACATAAAATATACATCAATATGTCAAAAAGGTAAATAAAACAAATTTGAATATACAACTTGACGTTTCAACATCGGAACTCCCTTCCTTTATCGCTTCTAAATTCATATCTTCTAATTTCTCATCTTCATTATTGACATCATTTTCATTGATGTCCTGCGAATCATCTGTAGAGCCAGAAATTGAAGCATTAAAAATAAGCTATCAGAAAATAAGAACTCCAGTATATAATACTCATCCAGTATATTGAACTTATATACTAAATTATACTCATCAATATTATTATACTTATACACGTAATATACTCATGCAGTATACCTTCTAAGCCTTCAACTATAATATACTGGAACAAAACTTTGAATTATGAAGGCTACCACATTAATATAGAAATCCAACAAAATATTAGATTAGAATGGAAAAATATGATAAAAAATACAGTATCTTTTGTACTCATCGACTAAATTATACTGATCTATATATAAAACTGGACAACATCGGTTTGGACACCAGACTTCCAGTATAATGTACAGTATAAAAGTATACCTTCTTTGTTTTCATTGACCACATCCCGGTTCCTACTATCATCACTTTCTTTATTTTTTTTCTCATTTCTGTTGTGTTGATGCTACATAAAAAAGTTCAAATAAAATGATATTAACTTTAAAACTATCAAAAAACTGAAAACAATATAGAGAATAAGTACTAGTATACCTCCAAACTGCTCTTCTTCATTGAATCAATTGCATTGAACACCTCCACAAATTTCTCAGCAAGATAATTTTTTGAAACCACTAGTTCATCCTTATATTCCTTCTTTAATAACAATACTTCTTTCTTCAGCTCCATTTGGCCATCTGGCAAAATCTTAAATTGAACATACTAGTCACTACCTTTAGGTGGCGGGTCGACAAAGGCATTACCTATACTTTGATGTTGTCATGAACATTATCCACAACCTTTTTCTCCAAATCATGTTTGTCATAATTTGCAGCTTTACTTTTCATTTTTGATTTTTGAGGTGTAGAATCGACAAGGTCGTTATTTGTTGCCTTACCTTTAGAATGTTATTTTATTTTTTCATGGAGCACTGACATAGACATTCTCTATCATCTGCTTCTCCAAATCATTAGCAGCCTTACTTTGTATTTTTGGTATTTCACGTATATGATATAAAAGATCATTAGCAGCTTTCTCCTGCTTTTCCAAATTATTACCATCTTTCCCCTTCTTCTCCAAATCATTAGAAGCTTTTCGCTGCCTTTTCGCCTTCATTTTAATCTGCATTTTGCACTGCCTTTTTAAACTCTCAGGTGGATGATCAACAAAATCATCATCTGAACTAAGGTGTTTTTCATCAACATTATCCACCATTTCATTCTCAAGAGACATAGTACTTAAATTCAACTACATAAACATACATTTTAGTAAATTTATTAACAAAATCCAATAATACAGTCGCTGCTTATCCAAAATACCTGACATTGTTCTCACGATTTCCTCATATACATCTATTCCCCATGGATAACTATTGTAATCACCTTCCTCAACCAAGTCAAAGTAATTCATATCAACCAGTAATTTATAACAATTAACACTGCCATCTTAACAAAATCTTCATCAGACTCAAATGCTTTTGTAAGAAAACAATCCAAAAGGTGTTTCTTAGAAACAAAAAATAATCCACAAAGTACCTTTCAGTTAAACAATTATTCTTTTGCGTAGCTTCACTAGAAAGATGTACATTTTAATCTGCTCACACAAGCAAATTCAGGCAAACCAAAACATAGCTTAACCCCATTGACAAGAAACACCATTTTATTCCCATTCCCTTTTTGAACCTCCATGGTTAACAAAAAGTATATCAACTGCGATTGCAGTTTTATACTTGTCACGACCTAATTTCTCCTATAGGTCGTGATGGCGCCCAACGTTACCGCTAGGCAAGCCAACAGTGAATTAACCGCGTGATTAATTATTTTAACATTTTTAAAATAGCTGATTTTTAATTAGTGCTTAAATAGGAAGTAAAAATTTAATGAGATGAGAGATAATAATTTTAAGAGCAAATTAAGCAAATATCCATCATCATGTGTCTACTAGCATAATCTCCAAGACCTGGTGTCACAAGTGATTGAGCTACTAGTAGAATATATAAAAATACTACACTACTGTCTGAAGGGAAATAGACAGAAACTAAAAGCAAAAGAAAGAATTCGGGTGCTACAGAACAGGCTCGGAAGCCAGCTCACCATAAAATCTCGTGGAATCAAGGATGCACGCCGGATTGATTACCAAATACACCTGCCTCAGATCCTGCACGATTAGTGCAGAAGTGTAGCATGAGTACATAAACATCATGTACGCAGTAAGTATCTAATCTAACCTCGAAAAGGTAGTGACGAGGGGTCGACTTCAACACTTATTATGGGCTAATAATAGAATATCGTAATTTTAATTAAGCATGGCTACATAAGTGAAGCTGAAAACTTAATGACAAAAAATAGATAAATAACTCTTTTACCAATATTACGTCCTAAACCAGTTTATATCATTTAACAAGTTAACCTCTCAAGTCAATGAAACAATATCAAGTGTAATTGGGCTTCAAGTATCATTACACACGAATTATGCCGAGGTAGTACGTATAACGACCCAGCCGGTCGTTTTGAGTATTACAGCCCCGTTCTCCCGTTTATTGCTTATCATGTGTTCAATTATAATTATGCGACTCATCGAAGAGGTTTCAGAATAAATTGGAACACTTAGTTCCAATATTTAAAGCTTAAGTTGAAATAGTTGACCGGATGTTGAATTATGTGTAAACAACTTCGGAATATAGTTTAGATGATTCCAATAGCCCCGTATGGTAATTTTGGACTTAGGAGTGTGCCCGAAAAATTATTTGGAATCCTGTAGTTCAATTAGGCTTGAAATGGCGAAAATATCAAGTTTAAGTTTGAAAGTTTGACTAGGGAGTTGACTTTTTGATATCGGGGTCGGAATCTGATTCTGAAAATTGGAATAGGTCCATTATGTCATTTATGGCTTGTGTGCAAAATTTGAGGTCAATCGGACTTGATTTGATAGGTTTCGGCATCGAATGTAGAAGTTAGAATTTCTTAGTTTCATTAAGTTTGAATTGAGGTGCGATTCATCATTTCGATGTTTTTATATGTGATTTGAGGCCTCGAGTAGGTCCGTAATATGTTTTGGGACTTGTTGTTATGTTCGGACAGAGTCCTGAGAGACTCAAGTGAGTTTTGGGTGGTTTCGGACCATTTATAGGCCATTTTTAATTGCTGGTTTTTGTCCACAGAGGTGTGCATTGCGATCGCGAATAATTGGTCGTGTTCGCGAAGAGCAAACAGCAGTTTGGGCTTTGTGAATCGCGATCGCGGAAGCTCTTTCGCGATCGCGAAGAACAAAATCTCTGCTGCACTAACCCGACTTTGGAAGCTTATATCTCGCAATATATAAGAAATATGAAGATGATCAAAAAATTAAAGTTGTAGCCCTTGATGTCTAAATTTTAGAAAGTTAAACCATTTGTCATTTGGAGTTTTTTACAAAAAGTTATCACCATTATACTAGAGGCTGTCTAAAAGAGTTGGGGAGTTTGTGCTTCGCGATTGCGATTGCGAAGAGCAAATTTTTGAGCTGGAAAATTTTGTGCTTCATTATCGCGAAGCATTTTCCCCGATCGTGAAGAATAAATGCCTGGATAGAAGCTATATTTTGAGGTTTTGGCCATTTTTACGTTTTGGGAGCTATGGAGCTCGGATTTAGGTAATTTTTGAAATAATTTTCACCATATGGACTGGGGTAAGTGTTCTTTAATCATTTTTGAATTTATATCATGAATCTATCTTTATTTCCAGCATTTGATTAAGGGTTCTAAAAGAGAAATTGGAGGTTTTAGCCTAAAGTTTCATAATGTGAAGTTTCGAGTTTTGAACATCGATCTGGAGTCGGATTTGAGTGAAACTAGTATGGTTGGACTCGTAATTTTATGGGTTATTGGAATTTGTAAGTTTCATCGAGTCTGAGGTGTGAGCCCGGGTTTTAACTTTTTGGCCGATTTTGGGCTTTTGATTGAAAATTAGACCTTTATCGACTGAATTTGTTTCCTTTGGCATTATTTGATGTACTTGAGTTGCTTTTGGCTAGTTTTGAGCCGTTCGGAGGTCGGTACATGCGTGATGGCATTTTGGAGCGTCGCTTCGCTTGCTCGATATTAGAATTTGCTTGTTTGAGGTAAGTAACACTTCTAAACTTGGTGCTGAGGGTATGAAACCCCGAATTACATGCTGTGTGTTTGGTGTTGAGGTTACACACATGCTAAGTGACGGGCGTGTGGGTGTGCTCCATGTGAATTGTGACTCTATTATTCTTATGGTACTGTGTAACTACCTTATCTTATCTGTAACCTGTAATCTTTACGTATTAGAGCTATTGAGCTGTGATCCATGATAGAAACCATGTCTAGGCTTCATGCTTATTCTGTTGGGGCCCACCGAGGTCATATTGCTGTTGAATTACTTGTTTAAATTTCAATTTCATAATCGGTCATGTTCATTCATTTCATATCATATCTCAGTCTCTGTTGCTATCTATTGGCACATTATATCATCATTTTGGGCTAGTTTCATGGCATTGTGATCTCGAGAGACTGAAGAGATTGATGATTGAGTGAGGCCGAGGGCCTGAGTGTGAGTGATATTATGGGATCGGGCTGCACACCACAGCAGGTTATATTGATTTGTGCCATGATTGGCTTGATATAACGCTTGGGCTAAAGGAGCCCCTCCGGAGTCTGCACATACCCCCAGGCTGGATTGGCCTTATACAGTACTGAGTGACTGACTGACAGTTGTTATGTATATATTCGGGATGGATCTTCCCTGGGCTGGATTGGCCTTATACAGTACTAAGTGACTGACTGGCAGTTGCTATGTATATATTCGGGATGGATCTTCCCTAGGCTAGATTGCCCATATACTTACTGAGTGATTGAGCATGTCGAGTGATTGAGTATGATGAGTGAAAAATGTGAGACAGAGAGATTGAGTACTCTGAGACTGTGAGTACATGGGTTCATCTCTGAGATGCATTGCATTGACATGCACATATGACATACAGGCATAGAGATGCATTTTTCCTCATGTTATACGGTATCACGTCATTTATAACTTCCCACACATACTGACATATGGGCATAGTGATATATGTTACACTGGCTATCTGGAAAGAAAAATGGAACATCTTATTTATTGTTGAAAGGATTTTGGGGAAAAATTACTGTTTTCAAACTTACTCATATTTTCGATGATTTCGGTAAATGATTTGGGTTTTCACTAGTATACTTGAAAAATGGAACTATTTTTCGGGAAACTATGAATAAGCTGAGCATTTCATCTCTGAACTACTTCTTTTATTACATGATTTACATTGTTATGAACTGTTGTTGGCTATTGGGATTGGACCCGACCTTTGTTTTAGCTCATCAGTACTTTCAACCTAAGGTTATGTTTGTTACCTATTGAATGCATGGGGTCGGTTGTACTCATACTACACTTCTGCACCTTGCGTGTAGATGTTGGCTGCTGACATTGCTGAGATCGACGGGAGCTAGATTTGAAGATGTACCTGCGTTCCGGTCGTAGCTGCCTCTTGTTTATGGTAGCCTTAGATTCATAACAATCTGTTTATGTACATTTCGAACAAATGATGTATTTATTTCATATCAGCTTCGTAAACTCTAATCTTAAAAGCTCATGATTTATACTACCGGTCCTTGGGGAATGTATTAGTTTTAGACATTTATTTTATTTAACTGTCTTATTAATTTCATTGGAATTGGTCAGTTGTTAATTGGCTTACCTAGCGGGTTAGGTTAGGTTCCATCACGACTAGTTGGATTTTTGGGTTGTGACAAGTTGGTATCAGAGCTCTAGGTTCCACAAGTCATGAGCAAGTATATAGTAGAGTCTTGCGGATCGGTATGATGACATCCATACCTATCTTCGAGAGGCTACATCGCATTTAGGATATACTTTCCATCTTTCTTTCCTTATCGTGTGACATTGATTCAGCTTGAAGCGTAACTCTTCAAATTCCTTCCATGTATTTGTGTGCGCATGTGAGCGCTCAGTATTAGTTGTGCATTGACGGCTTGCAATTTCATGGACGAGGTGCGAGATGTGATTTTTGTGTGCTGATGATGGGCCAGTCTGGAGGACTTGAGGTCGGGTATTGACGGTAGCATGAACATCGGGATTTAGGTTGTGTGAGCACATGTTTTTGGACTTATACGTCCGATAGTGTCCCTATGAGTGGAATTCGTGACTCGATGAGTGGCTGGATGGCTGCGTGATGAGTATGATGTGACTGCGAGATATGTTCATATGTTTTGAATGTGATAAGAAGAGTTGGCTTGAGATGTTGAAAGGACTATTGGGTGTTTGATTTTTGTCTTGATTTGACGTATAGTCTGGAGTTATGAGTGTATTGGAGGGTCTTTCATATTGTTTAACTGTGGAACGAATTAGGTTCTCATGCCTTGTTGGTGAGTTCAGACTCAGCAAGATTAAGTGATCGCGTAGTAGATGTAGCTGTGAAAGGGTATAAAGAGGTGTCGGTTTGAGGCTAAGCAGGTAGGTTATCTCCTGTAGGGAGTCCTGAGGTTGCATGATCCCTATGTTGTTTTTGTAGAGAGTTCTCCTTTACCAGTGAATTATATGTGTAGCAATTTGAGTTTGGACCGCTTGTGGAAGTTGGCTTGAATGTTATAAGGGTGAATGCGAGAATTGCTGAAGTATTAGATGGTGTGTGTTACATGAGCTTATGAAGATTTAGTTAAACCTCACTGCGCTATAATGACAGTAATGGGGTATGGTTATTGGAAGTTATCAGATCTTTTACTCCATGGCTTTGAGCTAAGTGGGGGAGTCTGCTATCAACGAGTTGATTGCACGGTTATGTGTTGTTTTGGTTTCAGTTTTAGGTATATTGGTGAATCAGTTATGACTTGTAGAGGTTGAGATCAAGGATGACTCGGGTAAAGGAATTTTTGGGTATGGGTTGTATTACACTATATCGGTGTGAATCATTGAATGATTGAGTTGTTATTCGTAAAGGGTGTAGTGCGCATGAAGTAGGATTCACTCGGTTGCTTGGAGGTATGGATACTTCTTTGGGCGTTCTCGTGCTAGTGGGACACAGATTTTTCGGCCCATTTGGGGCGGTGCAATTGAGAGTTGAGTAGAGTGGAGGACTCTCGAGAAGGTTCCAATGGGTTCAAGATTTATATGTAGCAATTGAGACTTTTACTGGATTTGTATATGACTAGGGTATGAGATTTACATTGGATGGTGCCGGGACTCGCGGTATCTCTATATCATTGTGGATTGTACATTTCAGTATGAAGAAGGTGGAGGAAACAATTCTAGGTTCACATAAGGTCTCTTCAGAGTGGGTATCTCGGTTGTGGTGCTTTGGGGGTGCTTAAGAGAGAATTCAGTTGCTTATGGGTTGTAGGGCGGTGTGATTTTATTCTAGGATCTCGTGGGGTGAATTTTGGTTAAGGATCGTGTTGTTCTGGCAAGGAGAAGTGTCACCTTGAGGGTAATTCGGAAGGAACTCCAAGAAATAGGACAATTTGGTAGTAGGTTGGATCAGCACAGCAAAGGATAAGATCGGTTCTTTGGGTACTTATGATGTGGCGAGTCTCTACAGGTGTTTTGTGGCAATAATCTTGGGTTTGGTGATATGTGTGGCTTGGAAGAGTTAGGGAGATTCAGTTCTGATTACTTGGCTATGTGCAAATGGGTTTCAAAGTGTTCTCAATGGTTTCTACCACGATTCGAGGTGTATATTTCCTATTAATGTGAGGAACATGTTGCATATTTTTATTTTCTCCTGGATGAGATCAAATGGAAGGTTCCTGGCTAATTGAGAATGTAGTTTGCTTGTGACTCAGAGTTGATTATGAGATTCTCGTGCTTTTCTTATGATGACATGATAGATATGACGTATTGTGTGGGATTGAGATTCGCCTGTGCAAGGTCACGATTCAGTTTTGAAGGGAAGGTCATGAATTCTTACGTATGTTTCGTTGGTATTGCGGTACTCACATGGTTGATAGACTGTTGGTATTCAATTTTTGCTATGTGGCACAGAAGAATTATAGAAGTATTCCTCCTGAGATGATCGTGCATGAAAGATGTGTTAAATATTCGAGTGCTGGAGTTGGGAGCAGTTATGGTGATTCAGGTGTTCAATGAATTTGGAGACTGGGAGTTCTCAGAAGCATATTGTTTCAGGGTTACGGCCTGTTTGAGGTGAGTGTTTTATTTAAACTCAGTGGAGGCACTAGTTGCGCTAATTAATTACGATAGCTATACTCTATGAGTGCGCATATATGTGAGGTTTGAGCCCATGTGCGGGCATCGGGGCAAGTATTCATACTCGGAAGAATGCTTAGGCTATGATATGCCTAGAGTTGACTGTTAGGCGTAAAGTTATAGCGTTTCTCATATTCATACCTTTGTTGAGAACTATCTGGGCTATACTTGAGGTTACAACGAGGCTAATTTCCAGAATAAACTGGTAGTTACTAAATCTGTGATAACTTGCCGATTTGAGCTGTGATAGCACACTTTGCACATGCCTACCTTATGGCGGGTTATTTATACAAGTCAAGGACTGTGAGAATCTTACTTCATTATCATAAACATGTGTACTTGTTTAATTGCTCCCGTATGATATACAAGGACTGGAGGCCTGTGACTATGCCAGGCAGATTATGTTATTGGCATGTGAGTTTTCCCTGTGGATCCATATACTGATATTATTGGCACGTGAGTTGTCCGTGCAGGTCTAGATATCGATACTATAGCACGTGCGCTATCCGTGCGGTTGATGTTAATATGAGCTCTAGGAGAGCGGGTTACCGTTATTAGATTCATGTGTCTTGGATCTACTATGTATGATGAGCTCATAGCATTACGGTTGTGGTGGTGCTTGTTGAACTTGCAAAACGTTTCTCTTCTTTGAGACATTTTTCATTTTTGGGTACACGGATTGCACAATTGTGGCTTGAATTATATTGGTGTGACATGTCTGTGGAATAGTTGTGTTTGATAATATAAGGTCGTTGGACCTAAAATGGGTACTATCAGATTCTATTACGGTATATTTGGAAGGATAATATTAAAAGTCGGTTAAAAAAGTGATTATGGTTCTGGTTGGGAGAGAGAGCTCCATGACTAGTTGATCTGATGAGTGGTAATGAGTTTTTGAGTGTTTCATTCATTTTCGGCAATGTACGGAGGTTTTTGAGCAAGGTTTTATCTGATATGAGATTTATCACCAGTATCGAGCTAGTTTTTAAGCAGCTATGGTAATTAAAAATTATTGCTACAAGTATGCGAGTTGTGTGATATATCATGTGATTACATCTTGAGTTATGGCTATGGCTTGATATAGTTTGTTCAGACTTATACAGTGTGTGGATATGAGATTCGGGTCTTGAAAAGAAATTCTGAATGTTGGAAGTTGAATTCCAAGGTTTATGAGCTAAGGTAAAATTAATGACTTTGTGTTGTCAGACCTATATAAAATAGGGTGACGTGGGATCATCCCCGAGAATGTGCGTAGTAGGGTGTAACAGTAATTTAAAGGCTTAGGAACAACTCTTGGCTCGTTCGAAGACGAACGTATGTTTAAGTGGAGGAGAATGTAATGACCCGGCCGGTCGTTTTGAGTATTACATCCCCGTTCTCCCATTTACTGCTTATCCTGTGTTCAATTATAACTATGCGACTCGTGGGAGAGATTTCAGAATGAATTAGAACACTTGGTTCCAAAATTTAAAGCTTAAGTTAAAATAGTTAACCGGATGTTTAGTTATGTGTAAATGATCCCGGAAGTTTTGATGATTCCAATAGCTCCGTATGGATTTTGGACTTAGGAGTGCATTCGGAAAATTATTTGGAAGCCCGTAGTTAAATTAGGCTTGAATGGAAAAAATATGAAGTTTAAGTTTGGAAGTTTGACCGAGGAGTTGACTTTTTGATATCGGGTTCAGAATTCGATTTTGAAAATTGGAACAGGTCCGTTATGTCATTTATGACTTGTGTGCAAAATTTGAGGTCAATTAGACTTGATTTGATAGTTTTCGGCATCGAATGTTGAAATTAAAATTTCTTAGTTTCATTAAGTTTGAATTGAGGTGCGATTCGTCGTTTCGATATTGTTATATGTGATTTGAGTCCTCGAGTAGGTCTGTAATATGTTTTGGGACTTATTAGTATGTTCGGACGGGGTCCCGAGCTCGGGTGAGTTTCGGGGTGGTTTTGGACTATTTCTCGGCCATTTTTAATTGCTGGTTTTTGTCTACAGAGGTGTGCATCGTGATCGCAAACATTTGGTCATGTTCGCGAAGAGCAAACGACAATTTTGGGCCTTGTGAATCGTGATCGCGAAAGCTCTTTTGCGATCGCGAAGAACAAAATCTCTACTGCACTGACCCGACTTTGGAAGCTTATATCTTGCAATCTATAAGGAATAAAGAGATGATCTAAAAAATAAAAGTTGTAGCTATTGATGTCTAGTTTTCAGAAAGTCAAACCATTTGTAATTTGGAGTTTTGCACAAAAAGTTATGACCATTATACTAGAGGCTTTTTAGAAGAGTTGGGGAGTTTGTGCTTCGCAATTGCGATTGGTTTTCCGCGATAGCGAAGAGCAAATTTTGAGCTGGAAAATTTTGTGCTTCACGATCGCAAAGCATTTTCCACGATCGGGAAGAGTAAATGCCTGGACAGAAGCTATATTTCGAGGTCTCGGCTATTTTTACATTTTGGGAGCTATGGAGCTCGGATTGAGGCGATTCTTGAAGCAATTTTCACCATGTGGACTGGGGTAAGTGTTCTCTACTCATTTTTGAATTTACATCATGAATCTATCTTCATTTTCGGCATTTGATTGAGAGTTCCAAAAGAGAAATTGGGGGTTTTAGCCTAAAGTTTCGTAATGTGAATTTTCAAGTTTTGAACATCGTTTTGGAATCGGATTTGAGTGAAACTAGTATGATTGGACTCGTAATTTAATGGGTCGTTGGATGCGGGCTCGGGTTTTAAATTTTTGGCCGATTTTGGGCTTTTGATTAAAGATTCGACCTTTATCGATTGGGTTTGTTTCTTTTGGTATTATTTGATGTATTTGAGTTGCTTTTGGCTAGTTTTGAGTCGTTCGGAGGTCGGTACCCGCGTGATGGAATTTTTGAGCGTTGGTTGGCTTGCTCGGTATTAGGATTTTCTTGTTCAAGGTATGTAACACTTCTAAACTTGGTGCTGAGGGTATGAAACCCGAATTACGTGCTGTGTGTTTGGTGTTGAGGTCACACACATGCTAGGTGACGGGCGAGTGGGCGTGCACCGTGTGAATTGTGACTCCGTTATTCTTGTGGTACTGTGTAGCTACCTTATCTTATTTGTAACCATGAAATCTTTACGTATTAGAGCTATTGAACTGTGATCCATGATAGAAACCGTATCTAGGCTTCATGCTTATTCTGTTGGGGCCCAGTGAGGTCATATTGCTGTTGAATTACTTGTTTAAATTACAATTTCATACTCGGTCATGTTCATTCATTAAATATCATATCTCAATCTTTGTTGCTATCTATTGACACACCATATCATCATTTTGGGCTAGTTTCATGGCATTATGAGCCCGAGTGACTGAAGAGATTGCTGATTGAGTGAGGCCGAGGATATGAGTGTGAGTGATATTATAGGATCGGGCTGCATGCCACAGCAGGTTATATTGATTTGTGCCATGATTGGCTTGATATAGCGCTTGGGCTGAAGGAGCCCTTCTGGAGTCAGTGCACACCCCCAGTGAGCGCGGTTGATTTATATTGAGGGATGGATCTTCCCTGGACATGGATCTTGTCCGAAGTATTTATATTTGGGGATGGATCTTCCCTGGGCTGGATTGGCCATATGCAGTACTGAGTGACTGACTGGCAGTTGCTATGTATATATTCCGGATGGATCTTCCTTGGGCTGGATTGGACATATATAGTACTGAGTGACTGAGCATGTCGAGTGACTGAGCATGATGAGTGGAAAATGTGAGACAGAGAGATTGAGTAATCTGAGAGTATCAGTACATGGGTTCATCTCTGAGATGCATTGCATTGACATGCACATATGACATACAGGCATAAAGATGCATCTTTTCTCATGATGTACGGTATCATGTCATTCATGACTTCTCACACATATTGACATATGGGCATAGTGATATATGTTACACTGATATACTTGAAAAGCAGAACTATTTTTTGGGAAACTATGAATGAGCTGAGCATGTCATCTCTGAATTACTTCTTTTATTACATGCTTTACGTTGTTATGACATGTTATTGGCAATTGGGATTGGACCCGACCTTTGTTCCAGCTTGTCACTACTTTCAACCTAAGGTTAGGTTTGTTACTTATTGAGTATATGGGTTCGGTTGTACTCATACTACACTTCTGCACCTTGTGTGCAAATGTTGGCTGTTGACGTTGCTGAGATCGACGGGAGCTGGATTTTAAGATGTACCTGCAGTCCTGTCGTCGCTGCCTCTTGTTCATAGTAGCCTTAGATTCATAACAATCTGTCTATGTACATTTCGAACAGATGATGTATTTATTTCATACCAGCTTTGTAAACTCTAATCTTAGAAGCTCATGATTCGTACTACCAATTCTTGGGGAATGTATTAGTTTTAGATATTTTTTTAATTGACTTATTAAGTTCATTGGAATTGGTCAGTTGTTAATTAGCTTACCTAGCGGGTTGGTTTAGGTGCCATCACGAGTAGTTGGATTTTTGGGTCGTGACAGTACGGCCTGATCCAAAATATAAACATATATACTGTGCTGCCGATGGTCGAATCGCACGAATCATAGATGCATCTATTCTACTGCCGAAGCGTTCAGCCCGCTCACCTGTCACGACCCGGATTTCCCACCCTCGGGAGTCGTGATGGCGCCTACTAGTGAAAGCTAGGCAAGCCAATCAACCGAATTATTTGCCTTGTTTCCATTTTTAAATTCATTACAACTTAATACCAACAACTAATAAACAACATAACTTAACGAGCGGAATAATAAAATTTCAGACTTTAAAATTACCGCTAATAAAATCACCTTAACGAAACTACCCAAGATTTGGTAGACAGCTTCACAGACTGTCTAAGAGTACTACAAATAAGGGTCTGAAAGAAATAACAAAGTATTGTCTCTGGGACTACATAAAAGAAACAGGTAGAATAGATAGCGGGAGACACCAAGGCCTGCAGACGCCTGCAGGACTACCTCGGGTCGCCTTATAAGCAAGAAGCTGGAAGCTCACTACGGTTCGAAATCTGCAGCGCTGGGATCTGCATAAAAGAGTGCAGAGTGTAGTATCAGCACAACCGACCCCATGTGCTGGTAAGTGCCTGGCCTAACCCCGGCGAGGTAGTGACGAGGCTAGAACCAGACTCCAGATAAACCTGTGCATTTATATATATCTACAGCGGAAAGATAGAAGTAATTAAATAATTAAAGCTGGGGAAGGGAAACATGCTTCGGGGTAGCAAATAAAACAGATCATCAAAGAATAATAAGGAAACTACAATTTAACTTCTAACACGAATAAAGAGAAATACATGCAACTTTCACTTTTAGTTCCATCTTGTTGCAGGCATGCAACCCGATCCCATTTCTCATATCTTGTGGTAGCCGTACCACCCGCTCCCATTTTATTATATCTTGTGGTAGGCGTACCACCCGCTCCCATTTCATCAATCTTGTGATAGGCGTACCACCCGCTCCAATTTACATCATATTTTGTGGTAGGCGTACCACCCGCTCCCATTTACAAGTCATCACAAAAATCACAAGAAATCCCGGCAAGGGAATAAAAGCAATATAATAACTTCCCAGTAAGGGAACAATAATATCAAAGCAAACATCCCGGCAAGGGAGAATCAGCTATAACCAATCTTAACTCAATTTCTACTCAGCTCAACTAATGCCAATACTCAATTATAAATAAATTCCACGATAAATAAACTGAATTCTTGCTCAACATCGAGAATCATCAATTAAGGCTTTCGTAGTATCATTTAAGAACACAACAACTATCCATTTAAGACTCACGGTTATGCTCGACACCAACGTATAGATACTCGTCACCATGCCTATTCGTCGTACTCAACAAGAAGAAATTAACAAATAGGACACAACTCCTAATCCCTCAAGCTAAGGTTAGACCGGATACTTACCTCGCTTTGCAACCAAATTCAAGATTCCAACAAACCTTCACCTTGAAACTTTGTGTCCGAAGGGTTCAAATCTTAGTTAAGCTTTCCAATGTTGAAATATAAATTCCAGCAACTGTCGACAGTGACGGCGGGCTCTTCGTCTTTGTCGGGCTTATTGTCTTTGATCCTCTGTGTCCAAGGAGAAACCTTTGTATCCAAATAAACGTTGGCGGCGTCGAACATCTTGTTCGAAGTGAGACCTTCAGATTCTTCTATGACAACTATCAGCTGTGAGGAAAGGCGGTTTGATATTTTTTGAAAGCGTGAAGAAAAGAAGTGCTGAAGTGTTTCAGGTACAAGATCGCTAGCTATGGATCGCAAGAGAATTGCTGAAACAGTGAAAGAAGTTGCCGCCGTCAAAATTGCTTTAGAAGATGGCATGGATACAAACAACTCCATTTTTGTTTTAACTTTGTTTTATACTGCGGCAATTTGGGGGAGGGGGTTAGGAAGTTAGGGAAATGAGGGATTGGGGTGAGCAGATCATGGGGGATTAGTTAGGATATGAAGAACTCTTTGTAGTTTTTTTTTTTCATTAAATAGCTCTAACTTGAACTATCAAAACACTTATACAGGTTCGTCTACTAAAAATGTTGACGGAAGTCAAGTCACTTGAGTTTTAAAGCTCTATTTCACATTTTAATATTTCCACATAAAAACGTTCTGAAAAATTATATAGTCTGCACATGCAAATCGAGGTGAGGTAAAAAAGGAGGTTTTTAAGCCTCAGAACACTGAATTCAATCTAAAAACAAGTGATGACCCTTTGGGTCGTCACATTCTCCACCTCTAAAACAATCGTTCGTCCTCGAACGGACAGAAGAAGGAAGTACCTGAGTCAGGGAAAAGATGTGGATAACGGCGCCGCATATCGGACTCGAACTCCCAGATCGATGCCTCAGGAGGCTGACCTCTCCACTGAACACGAACAAAAGGAAAACTCTTCGACCTCAATTGACGAACCTGCCGGTCTAGGATGGCCATCCGCTCCCCCTCATAAGAAAAGTCCTTGTCCAACTGAACGGTGCTGAAATCTAACACGTGAGATGGATCGCCGTAGTATTTCCGGAGCATTGACACATGAAAAACTAGATGCACGGCTGGTAAGCTCGGCGGCAATGCAAGTCTATAAGCCACCTCTCCCAGTCGATCAAGAATCTCAAACGGACCAATGAACCTAGGGCTAAGCTTGCCCTTCTTCCCAAATCTCATCATGCCCTTCATAGGCGACACTCGGAGCAATACCCGCTCACCAACCATAAAAGCCACATCTCGTACCTTGCGATCTGCATAGCTCTTTTGCTTGGACTGAGCTGTATGAAGCCTATCCTGAATGATCCTAACCTTGTCCAAGGCCTTCTGAACCAGATCTGTACCCAATAACCGAGCCTCCCCCGGCTCAAACTATCCAACCGGAGATCGACACCGCCTACCATATAAAGCCTCATAAGGAGCCATCTGGATACTCGACTGGTAGCTGTTGTTGCAGGCAAACTCTTTTAAAGGCAAAAACTGATCCCACGAACCTCCAAAGTCAATAACACAAGCTCGGAGCATATCCTCCAATATCTGAATAGTCCGCTCAGACTGTCCGTCTGTCTGAGGATGAAATGTTGTACTCAACTTAACCTGGGTTCCCAACTCTCGCTGAACTGCCCTCCAGAAACGCGAGGTAAACTGCGTACCCCGGTCCGAAATGATAGATACCGGCACACCATGAAGGCGAATAATCTCCCGGATATAGATCTCAGCTAACCTCTCGGATGAATAGGAGACTGCCACAGGAATGAAATGCGCTGATTTTGTCAGCCTGTCAACAATGACCCAAACTGCGTCGAACTTCTTCCGAGTCTGCGGAAGTCCAACAACGAAATCCATAATGCTCCGCTCCCACTTCCACTCGGGGAGCTCAATCCTCTGAAATAGTCCACCAGGCCTCTGATGCTCACACTTAACCTGCTAGCAATTCAGACACTGAGCCACATATGCAACTATATCCTTCTTCATTTTACGCCACCAATAATGCTGCCGCAAATCCTGATACATCTTTGCGACGCCCGGATGAATAGAATACCTGGAGCTATGGGCCTCCTCTAAAATCAACTCCTGAAGCCCCTCCACATTAGGCACACAAACTCGACCCTGCAATCTCAAAACTCCATCATCACCTAAGGTAACCTGCTTGGCACCTCCACGCTGCACCGTGTCTCAAAGGGTACACAAATGGGGATCATCAAACTGTCGATCACGGATACGCTCTAACAACGAAGAATGAGCGACCGTGCAAGCTAATACCCGACTAGGCTCAGAAATATCCAACCTCACAAACCGATTGGTCAAAGCCTGAACATTCAAAGCAAGCGGCCTCTCACCGACCGGAATATAAGCAAGACTGCATACTGGCCGACTTTCCACTCAAGGCATCGGCCACCACATTGGCCTTTTCCGAGTGATATAAGATAGTGACATCATAATCCTTCAACAACTCCAACCACCTTCTCTGCCTCAAATTCAACTCCTTTTGCTTGAACAAATACTGAAGACTCTTATGATCCGTGAACACCTCACACACCACGCCATACAGATAGTGCCTCCAAATCTTCAATGCGTGAACAATGGCTGCCAATTCTAAATCATGCACTGGATAGTTCTTCTCATGAATTTTCAACTGCCTCGAAGCATAGGCAATGACCTTTCCCTCCTACATCAACACTGCACCAAGCCCAATACGGGAAGCATCACAATAAACTGTGTAAGGCCCTGAGCCTGTGGGCAAAACTAACACTGGTGCCGTGGTCAGAGCTGTCTTGAGCTTCTGAAAGCTCGCCTCACACTCATCCGACCACCTGAACTGGGCACCCTTCTGGGTCAACCTGGTCATCGGGGCTGCAATAGATGAAAACCCCTCCACGAATCGACGATAGTAGCCTGCCAATCCCAAGAAACTCCGAATCTCTGTAGCTGATGCTGGTCTAGGCCAGTTCTTGATTACCTCAATCTTCTTCGGATCGACCTGAATACCCTCTGCTAATACCACATGACCCAGAAATGCAACCGAACTCAACCATAACTCACACTTCGAGAACTTAGCATATAACTGACTATCCTTCAGAGTTTGAAGAACCACTCTGAGATGCTGCTCGTGCTCCTCCTGGCTGGGAGAATATATCAGAATGTCATCAATGAAGACTATCACGAACGAGTCAAAGTAAGGTCTTAACACTCGGTTCATCAAATCCATAAAAGCTGCTGGGGCATTTGTCAACCCGAATGACATGACCAAGAACTCATAATGCCCGTACCGAGTGCGGAAAGCTATCTTAGGGACATAAGATGCCCTAATCCTCAATTGATGGTAGCCAGATCTCAAGTCAATCTTTGAAAATACCTTGGCACCCTGAAGCTGATCGAACAAATCATCAATCCTCGGCAATGGATACTTATTCTTGATTGTAACCTTGTTCAATTGTCGGTAATCAATACACATTCTCATTGACCCATCCTTCTTTTTAAAAAACAACATCGGCGCACCCCAAGGCGAAACACTGGGTCTAATGAAACCCTTCTCAAGCAAGTCTTGCAACTGCTCCTTCAACTCTTTCAACTCCGGCGGGGCCATGCGATACGGCGGGATAGAAATGAGCTGAGTGCCTGGAGCCAAATCAATGCAGAAGTCAATATCCCTGTCGGGTGGCATCCCCGACAGGTCGGAAGGGAAAACCTTGGGAAACTCACGAACCACTGGCACAGAATCAATAAAGAGAACCTCAGCACTGGAATCACGAACAAAAGCCAGATAGGCCAAACACCCCTTCTCGACTATACGCCGAGCCTTCATATAAGAGATAACGCTACGGGTATAATGACCAGGAGTCCCTCTCCACTCCAAACGAGGCATACCCGATAAAGCTAAGGTCACAGTCTTGGCATGGCAATCCATAATAGCGTGGTAAGGTGATAACCAGTCCATCCCCAATATAACATCGAAATCCACCATGTCTAAAAGCAACAAATCTACACGAGTCTCAAGACCCCCAATCACTACAACACAGGAACGATGGACTCGATCTACCACAATAGAATCACTCACCAGGGCAGACACATAACAGGAACACTCAATGAATCACTAGGCCTGACCAGATACGGTGCAAAATAAGGTGAGACATATGAGTAGGTAGACCCTGGATCAAATAATACTGAAGCGTCTCTATCACAAACCAGAACCATACCTGTAATCACTACATCTGAAGCCTCAGCCACGGGCCGGGCTAGGAGAGCATAACATCGGGGCTGGGCCCTACCACCCTGAACCACATCTCTGGGACGGCCTGCTGCTGGCTGGCCCCCACCTCTGCCGGTCTGAGCTCCACCTCTAGTACCTCTACCTCCACCTGTAGCACCTCTACCCCCACCTCTAGCTAGTTGGGCGGGCTGCGGTACATCTGGTGCCTGTACCATAGCACAAGAACCTTGATGCGGAGAACTGCTCGAAGCTCGAGGGCAATACCTAGCAATGTGCCTCGTGTCGCCACAAATAAAATAAGCCCTCGGCTGTCGACCCTGGAAACTCTAAAGCGGTGGTGCACTGATGGACTGCTGATTAGGATACTGCATCTGAGGACCACGGCTACCTGAAGCACCGTGAGAAACCTGAAGAGCTGACTGGAAGGGCCTAGGAGGATGGCCTCTACCATATGAATCTCTGCCTCCGGATGAAGTACCACTGAATCTGCCTGAATGACCACCTCCATGCGACAGAACCATCTCAACTCTGCAGGCCACATTGGCCGCCTCCTCAAAAGTAATCTCACTCCCAGTCTCCCTAGCCATCTGAAGACGAATCGGCTGAATAAGACCGTCAATAAACCTCCTCACCCTCTCCCCATCTGTAGGAAGTATGATGAGAGCATGCCGAGCCAAATCGATGAACCTGGTCTCATACTGGTTAACCGTCATGGAACCCTGCTGGAGGCGCTCAAAATGCCTCCGATAGGCCTCTCTCTGAGTAACGGGGAAAAACTTCTCCAGAAACAACACTGTGAACTGCTCCCAAGTCAAAGATGGCGACCCGGCTGGCCTACTTAAGCAATAATCCCTCCACCAAGTCTTGGCGGATCCAGACAGGCAAAATGTAGCAAAATATACCCCATTGGTCTCAACAATACCCATGTTCTTGAGAACCTCGTGGCAGTTGTATAGGAAGTCCTGGGGATCCTCCGAATAAGCACCGCTGAAAGTAGTAGTGAAAAGTTTGGGGAACCTATCCAACCTCCACAAAGCATCGGCGGACATAGCCGCTCCATCGCCAGCCTGAGCTACTGCACCCGGCTGAACTGCCACAGCTAGCTGAACCGCTGGAACCTGAACCTGGGGAGCTACCTGCTCCGGAGTGCGAGTAGCAGGAGTCTGAGCCCCGCCTCCAGCCTGAGAAGTGGCTGGTGCTATAGGAAGCAAGCCTGCTCGGGTGACACTCTCCATGAGATCCACCAATCTGACCAAAGTGTCCTGAAGAACTAGGGTAGCAATAAACCCCTCTGGGACCTGAGCTGGGCCCACCGGAACTGCTGGGGCCGGAACCTCCTCGTCAAAATCAACCTGAGGCTCCGCCACTGGTGCTGCTATTGGGGGCTGAGCTCTGCCCCTACCTCGGCCTCTAGCATGGCCTCGGCCTCACCCTCTGCCCTTCGTGGGAGCTGCTGCTGGGGGCTCGGGCTGCTGAGCGGTAGATGAGGAAGCGCGTGTTCTCGCCATCTGCGAAAGAATAGAGTAGAAATCCAATTAACATTGAGAAAAAAAATCGCACGACAAGGAAGAACAAATGTGAAGTTTTTCCTAACTCTGTAGCCTCTAGGGGATAAATACAGACATCTCCGTACCGATCCCTCAGACTTCACCGAGCTTGTCTGTGAACTGTGAGACCCAGGTAACCTAGAGTTCTGATACCAACTTGTCACGACCCGGATTTCCCACCCTCGGGAGTCGTGATGGCGCCTACTAGTGAAAGCTAGGCAAGCCAATCAACCAAATTATTTGCCTTGTTTCCATTTTTAAATTCATTACAACTTAATACCAACAACTAATAAACAACATAACTTAACGAGCAGAATAACAAAATTTCATACTTTAAAATACCGCTAATAAAATCTCCTTAACGAAACTACCCAAGATGTGGTGTCACAGCTTCACAGACTGTCTAAGAGTACTACAAATAAGGGTCTGAAAGAAATAACAAAGTACTGTCTCTGGGACTACATAAAAGAAACAGGTAGAATAGATAGCGGGAGACACCAAGGCCTGCGGACGCCTGCAGGACTACCTCGGGTCGCCTGATAAGCAAGAAGATGGAAGCTCACTACGGTCCGAAATCTACAGCGCTGGGATCTGCACAAAAGAGTGCAGAGTGTAGTTTCAGCACAACCGACCCCATGTGCTGGTAAGTGTCTGGCCTAACCCCGGCGAGGTAGTGATGAGGCTAGGACCAGACTCTAGATATATATATATATATATATATATATATAGATATATATATATATATATATATATATATATGTATATGTATATACACACACACATATGGTGAAGCTGGGGAAGGGAAACATGCTTCGGGGTAGCAGATAAAACAGATCATCAAAGAATAATAAGGAAACTACAATTTAACTTCTAACACGAATAAAGAGAAATACAGGCAACTTTCACTTTCAGTTCCATCTTGTTGCAGGCGTGCAACCCGATCCCATTTCTCATATCTTGTGGTAGGCGTACCACCCGCGCCCATTTACATCATATTTTGTGGTAGGCGTACCACCCGCTCCCATTTACAAGTCATCACAAAAATCACAAGAAATCCCGGCAAGGAAACAAAAGCAATATAATAACTTCCCAGCAAGGAAACAATAATATCAAAGCAAACATCCCGGCAAGGGAGAATCAGCTATAACCAATCTTAACTCAACTTCTACTCAGCTCAACTAATGTCAATACTCAATTATAAACAAAGTCCACGATAAATAAACTGAATTCTTGCTCAACATTGAGAATCATTAATTAAGGCTTTCGTAGTATCATTTAAGAACACAACAACTATCCATTTAAGACTCACGGTCATGCTTGACACCAACATATAGATACTCGTCACCATGCCTATACGTCGTACTCAACAAGAAGCAATTAACAAATAGAACACAACTCCTAATCCCTCAAACTAAGGTTAGACCGGATACGTACCTCGCTTTGCAACCAAATTCAAGATTCCAACAAACCTTCGCCTTGAAACTTTGTGTCTGAAGGCTTCAAATCTTAGTTAAGCTTTCCAATGCCGAAATATAAATTCCAGCAACTGTCGACAGTGATGGCGAGCTCTTCATCTTTGTCGGGCTTATTGACTTTGATCCTTTGTGTCCAAGGAGAAACCTTTGTACCCAAATAAACTTTGGCGGCGTCGAACATCTGGGTTCGAAGTGAGATCTTCAGATTCTTCTATGACAACTATCAACTGTGAGGAAACGCGATTTGATATTTTTTGAAAGCGTGAAGAAAAGAAGTGCTGAAGTGTTTCAGGTACAAGATCGCTAGCTATGGATCGGAAGAGAATTGCTGAAGCAGTGAAAACACTTTTACAGGTCCGTTTACTAAAAATGTTGACGGAAGTCAACTCACTAGAGTTTTAAAGCTCTATTTCACATTTTAATCTTTCCACATAAAAACGTTCTGAAAAATTATATAGAATGCACATGCAAATCGAAGTGAGGTAAAAAAAGAGGTTTTTAAGCCACGGAGCACTGAATTCAATCTAAAAACAAGTGATGACCCTTTGGGTCATCACATCACCAAGAAGAGAAAATACTTTATAAACACCCGATTCGAAGATTGTTAAGAGGCTAATATTCAAAGAAGCACAAATTCTTATTAACGGTCAAGTAACCCATCCAAAATTCAAGTAAATGAAATTCAACCTTTTACGGTTTCTCTATCAAGTTCCAATATGATTTAAGCACTTAAATTAACAAGTTGGGTGCACACATCATAAATATAACATGATTTGGGGTCCTAAACTACCTGGACATAAGCATAATTAGTAGCTACGCATGGACTCTCGTCACCTCGTGGGTACGTAGCCCCCACAAATAGAAACACATATTACTTCAATTCACCTATGGGGTTAATTCCCTCTTACAAGGTTAGAAAAGTGACTTACCTCGTTCTCAAGTTCACTTTCGATCCACAAATGTGCTTTAAACCCTCAACTCGGTGCCAAACGACTCGAAACTAGTCAAATGTTATATAAAATAATCAATACATGTTCAAAAGTTTATATCCTAACTAGTAAAGTGATTTCCCAACCCGAATTGAAGAATTCCTAAACTTCACCCCCAGGCCCACATGCCCGAATTCCGAAAATTTTTGAAGAAAGTTGTTACCCATAATCTCATGTACTCAAATATGTAATTTTCATCCCATTCCATAATCATTTTCGTGGTTAAACCCCATTTTTATCAAAACCCTAGGTTTTCCTCAAAAATTCCATAAATCCTATCATTTTTGATGTTAAATCTACTTATAATTCGTGTATTTAGCTAAAGAATTGATAGGGATCACTTACCTCTTGATGTTGATGGAATCCCTCCCAAAAATGCTCTCAAAATCGTCTAAGACCAAGTGGGAAATAAGGAAAATAAGGCTAAGTCCCGCAATAAAAGCTGTTGCACAGATCGCAGGTGTCGCAATTGTGACACCTTGTTTGCAAATGCGAAGGTCACAATTGCGACAAAATCTTCGCAAATGCGAAGATGAGCCCCATTGTCTAGGTCACATTTGTTTCCACAACATCGCAAATGCGAAGGGAGGTTGATCGCAAAAGCGACTGAAAATCTCATAAATGCGAGTCCTGCCTTGGCCTGGCTTCTTTGCTATTGCGAAGCCTGTCTTGCTAATGCGAACAAAATCTCGCATTGGCAATACTTGAGACACCAGCAAAAAAACCAATAAATTGAAGTCTCCCCATCCATCTGAACGCATTCGAAACTCACTCGAGCCCTCGGGGCTTCGCACCAAACGTCCACATAAGTCTAAAAATATCATACGAACTTGCTCGCACGATCGAAATGCCGAAATAACATCTAAAAGCATGAAACGGACGCCAAAATGCATGAACCAAATCATGAAAACTCAAAACTTCTAAAAACACATCCGCACGTCTGATTCCAATCAAATCACGTCTGATTGACCTCAAATTTTTCACACAAGTCCTAAATGACATTACGGACCTACTCTAACTTCCGGAATCGGAATCCGATCCCGATATCAGAAAGTCCGCTCTCGGTCAAACTTCCCAAAAACTTTCAAATTTCTAACTTTTGCCAAATGACCCCAAAACGACCTATGGACCTCCAAATCCACATCCAGATGCGCTCCTAAGTCCAGAATCACCATACAGACATATTCCCAGGCTCAGAATCCCAAACAGACGTCTATAACGTAAAAATCCACTTCAACCCAAACTTATAAAATTCACCCAAAATGCCAACTTTCAATATTGCGCACCGATGTTTCCAGGTCATCCAAAACCTGATCCGAACATACGCCCAAGTCTGAAATCATCATATGAACCTATTGAAACCATCAAATCCCAATTACGAGGTATTTTACTCAAAATGTTGACCAAAGTCAAACTCAGCCTTTTAAGGCCAACTTAAGGAACCAAGTGTTCCGATTTCAACCTGAACCTTTCCAAATCCCGAACTAACTATCCCCGCAAGTCATAAAACAGTAAGAGCACATACGGGGAATCTTATTTAGGGGAACGGGGTTCTAGAAAGCAAAATACCGATCGGGTCGTTACATTCTCCACTTCTTAAACAAATATTCATCCTCGAACAGGTCTAGAATCATACATGTGCTGAATAAGTGTGGATACTTGCTCCGCATGTCCTCCGCAGCCTCCCAAGTCGCCTCCTCGATTGGTTGGCCCCTCTACTGAACTTTTACCATAGAAAACTTCTTGGACCTCAACTGGCGAACCTGCCTGTCAATAATGGCAACTGGCTCCTCCTCATAACCCAAGCTCTCATCTAGTTGAACCATGATGAAGTCTAACACATGCGACCTGTCGGCATGATACCTCCGGAGCATAGACACGTGGAAAACCGAATAAACTCCCGGTAAACTGGGAGGCAAGCCAAGCTCATAAGCAACCTCCTCAACTCGTCTCAACACCTCAAATGGACCTATAAACCTTGGGCTCAACTTGCCCTTTTTCCCAAACCTCATGATCCCTTTCATCAGCGAAACTTTTAAGAGAACCTTCTCACCTACCATAAATGATAAATCACGCGCCTTCTGATCTACGTAACCCTTCTGTCTAGACTGTGCTGTGCGAAGTCGCTCTTGAATCAACTTTACCTTTTCCAAGGCATTCTTCACCAAATCAATACCATATAACTTAGCCTCGTCAGGCTCAAATCATCCGATGGGTGATCGACATCGCCGACCATATAAAGCCTCAAATGGAGCCATCTCGATGCTAGACTGATAACTGTTGTTGTAAGCAAACTCAGCCAAAGGCAAGAATCAATCCTACTGCCTCCAAAATTGTCCGCTCTGACTGCCTGTCGGTCTGTGGACGAAAAGCCCTGCTGAGCTCTACCCGGGTCCCCAACTCACTCTGTACTGCTCTCCAAAAATGCGAAGTAAACTGAATGTCTCTATCGAATATTATAGAAACAGGCACACCATGTAACCGAAATATCTCCTGAATATAAATCTGGGCTAACCTCTCTGAAGTATATGTGGTCACAACCGGAATGAAGTACGCCGACTTGGTCAACTTGTCGACAATGAACCAAACTGCATCAAACTCCCGCAAGGTTCGTGACACCTAATTACGAAGTCCATGGTAATGCGCTCTCATTTCCACTCAGGTATAGTCATCTGCTGAAGTAGGCTACCTGGCCTCTGGTGCTCATACTTAACCTGCTGGCAATTTAGACACCTCGCAACATACTCAACTATGTCCTTCTTCATTAGCCGCCACTAATAATGCTGCCTCAGGTCGCGATACATCTTCATTAGCACCTGGATGAATAGAATACCGGGAACTATGTGCCTGCTCTAGAATCCTTTCCCTCAGCCTATCAACATTAGGAACACAAAGACGACCCTGGAGTTGCAAAACACCATCCTCGTCGATATTAAACTCCTTGACACAACCCTGTAGTACCGTCTCTTTGAGAACCAACAAGTGTGAATCATCAAACTGACGAGCCTTGATCTGCTCCAATAGTGAAGACTGGGCAACGACACATGCAAGAACTCGGCTGGGCTTTGAACTATCCAGCCTCACAAGTCTGTTAGCCAAGGACTGAATGTCCAAACCTAATGGCCTTTCCTCTGCTGAAATGAATGCCAAACTACCCATACTCTCCGCCTTTCTGCTCAAAGCATCGGCAACTACATTCGCCTTGACCGGATGATAAAGAATGGTAATATCATAGTCCTTTAGTAATTCAAGCCACATGCATTGCCTTAAATTGAAATCCCTCTGCTTGAACAAATGCTGCAAGCTGCGTTGATCGATGTAAATCTCATAGGACACCCAATAAAGATAATGCCTCAAGATCTTAAGAGCATGAACAATAGCGGCCAACTCCAAATCGTGTACAAGATCATTCTTCTCATGGGGCTTCAGCTAACATAAAGCAAATTTAAATCGCCCCTCCTACATCAATACACAACCCAAACCAATGCGTGAAGCATCGCGATACACAGTATACATCCCTAAACCGAAAAGCCTCACTAACACCAGTGCTGAAGTCACTGCGGTCTTGAGCTTCTGAAAGCTCGCCTCACAATCATCGGACCATCAGAACAGAACACCTTTCTAGGTCAATCTAGTCAAAGGTGCTACAATATATGAGAAGCCCTCCACAAACCGACGATAATAACCCCCTAACCCAAGAAGCTCCTGATCTTGGTCGCCGTGGTAGGACGAGGCCAACTCTGAACTGCCTCGATCTTTTTGGGATCCACCTTAATACACTCTCCTGATACAACATGCCCCAAGAATGCTACAGAATCTAGCCAAAACTCACACTTGGAGAACTTAGCATATAGCTTCTGTTCTTGCAAGGTCTGAAGCACCACTCTCAAATGCTGCTCATGCTCCCCCATGCTACACAAGTAGATCAAGATATTATCAATGAAGACAATGAAAAACGAATCAATATACGGCCTGAACACCCTGATCATCAAATCCATAAATGCGGCGGGGCGTTAGTCAGACCAAAGGACATCACTAGAAACTCATAATGGCCATATCTAGTCTGGAAAGCAGTCTTCGGAACATCCGAATCCTGAATCTTCAACTGATGGTACCCCAATCTCAAATCGATCTTAGAGAACACCCTGGCACCCTGCAACTGGTCAAACAAATCATCAATTCACGGCAACGGGTACTTTTTCTTGATGGTAACTTTGTTCAACTAGCAGTGATAAATGCACATTTGCATAGTCCCATCTTTCTTCTTCACAAATAACATTGGTGCACCCTAAGGGACACACTCGGCCTGACAAATCCCTTTGCCAGTAACTCCTCAAGCTGTTCCTTCAACTCTTCAACTCTTTTGGAGCCATACGGTACGGTGGGGTAGATATAGGCTGGGTACCTGGAGCCAAATCAATGCAGAAATCGATATTACGATCTTGTGGCATGCCTGGGAGATAAAAAGGAAACACATCAAAGAATTCCCCGACTACAGTTACTGAAACAATCACCGGAGTCTCTACGATAGTATCCCGAACATAAGCTAGATAAGCCAAATAACCCTTCTCGACCATGTGTCGAGCCTTCATAAAAGAGATTATCTGACTAGGTGCGCTGAAAGAGGAACCCTTCCACTCCAATCTACACAACTCCGGCATCGCCAAGGTAACAGTCTTGGCATGAAAATCAAGGATGGCGTGACATGGAGATAACCAGTCCATGCCCAGGATGACCTCAAAGTCGGTCATATCAAGCAGTAGAAGATCTGCTATAGTCTCATAACAACCGAATGTAATAATGCAGGACCGATAGACCCGATCCACAACAACAGAATCGCCCACCGGAGTGGACACATAAATAGGAGTACCCAAGGACTCACGACGAACACCCAGGAAATGAGCAAACAAAGATGACAAATATGAATAGGTAGACCTTGGATCAAACAATATCGAAGCATCCTTACCGCACACAGAAATAATTCCTGTAATCACGGCATCTGAGGCCACTACATCTGGTTTGGCCGGGAAAGCGTAGAATCTAGCTGGAGCGCCACCTGCTTGGCCTCCACATGCCTGGAATCCACCTCTAGGACGGCCCCTACCCACTTGCCCTCCGCCTCTGGGCGGCCGAACGGCTGGTGCGACTACTAGTGTTGTAATCATAGGCTGAGAACCCTGCTGCACTGCCTTGCCCCGAAGCCAGGGGAAGAATCTCCACACATGGCTGAGATCCCCGCACTCGAAACAACCTCTCGGTACAGTGGACTGCTAAACTGAATTCTGACCCTGATGGCCTGAATACCCACTGGAGGAACCCTGAATGGCTGGTAGGCGGTAGGAACTTTCTGGCATGGCACTGAAATAAGGTTGTACTGGAGCACCCCGAGGAGGTGGCGGTGCTGGATATGTGGGTCGGCTAGGCTGACCTCTCCCAAATTGACCCCTGCCCTTAGACGGGGCACCACTAAACCCTCCGGAATAACGGAACTGCTTGTCCTGCGGCACCTGCTCTCGGCCCCGCTTACGATAACCCTCAATCCTCCGAGCTATCTCCACAACTAGCTGGTAAGAAGTCCCAATCTCAACCTCCCAGGCCATAGTCGCCTTAATACCGGAGTGCAACCCCACAACAAACCTCCGTACTCTCTCTGCCTCAGTAGGGAGTATCATAAGTGCATGCGAGACAACTCAGAGAATCTCGCTTCATAATCGATCACTGACATCTGACCCTGCTGGAGCTGCTCAAACTGAAACTGCAACTTTTCCCTCTAAGAGGGTGGAATATACCTATCCAAGAAAAGGCATAAACTGATCCCAAGTCAAGGGAGGAGAATTTACTGGTCTGCTAAGAAGATAAGACTACCACTATCTACGAGCCCTGGCCTCTAGCTGGAAAGTAGTAAAAGCCACCCCGTGGGTCTCTAATATCTTCATGTTATGCAGTCTGTCCCTGCACCAATCAATAAAGTCCTGGGGATCCTCATGTCGCTCACCTCCGAAGACAGGAGGGTGTAGCATAGTCCATCTATCCAATAGCTTTTGCGGCTCGCCGGCCGCAACTGGCTGGGCTCAGGTACGGCTACTGCCACTGGCTGGGCTCCACCTAGCGGTAGTATGCTTGGGGTCTAATATACAACAACTGCATGCCTAGGAGCTTGAGAAGTAGGGGTCTATACTCCCCCTCCCACCTGAGATATGGCTAGGTCTGCTAGAAATAAACCAGCCTGAGTCATAGTGTCCATGAACTGTAGCATATGACACATAACCTCCTGAAAGCTCGGTGTTGACATGAAAACTACCGGGGCTGGCTCTGCTGCAGGCACCTCACCCTTCTCCTCAATAATGGGATCCTCTACTAGATCCGTTGGTGGCATGGGTGGAGCAACTCTGGGATGCCTCGTCCTCTACCTCGGGCTGGAGCCCTCCCTCAACCTCTGCCTCGGCCTCTAGCAACAGGGGGAGCAGATCCTCCTAGGTCTGGAACACCATTTGTGCGTGTTCTCACCATCTGTGAGATAATAAGAGAAGGATACTTAGTATAACATCAACTTGCATGATAGGAGATGAAGAAAGAGTAGATCCACAAGACTCTATTAGGCCTGCTCAAAACTTGTGAGACCTACGTGAACCTAGTGCTTTGATACCATGTTGTCACGACCCAATTTCTCTTATAGGTCGTGATGGCGCCCAACGTTACCGATAGGAAAGCCAATAGTGAATTAACCGTGTGATTAATTCTTTTAACATTTTTAAAATAGCTGAAGTTTAATTAGGGCATAAACAGGAAGTAAAAATTTAATGAGATGAGAGATAAATAATTTTAAGAGCAAATGAGATAAGTAAATATCCCAAAAACAATCATCATGTGTCTACTAGCATAATCTCCAAGACCTGGTGTCAAAAGTGTATGAGCTACTAGTAGAATATATAAAAATACTACACTACTGTCTGAAGGAAAATAGACACAAAGTAAAAGCAAAAAAAAGACTTCGGGTGCTGCAGAACGAGCTCGAAAGGCAGCTTACCACAAAATCTCGTGGAATCAAGGATGCGCACCGGACTGATAACCATATGCAACTGCCTCAGATCCTGCACGATTAGTGCAGAAGTGTAGCGTGAGTACATAAACAACATGTACCCAGTAAGTATCTATTCGAACCTCGAAGAAGTAGTGACGAGGGGTCGACTTCGACACTTACTATGGGCTAATAATATAATACTGAAATTTTAATTAAACGTGGGCTACATAAATGAAGCTGAAAACTCAATGACGAGAAATAGATAAATAACTCTTTCACTAATAGTACGTCCCAAACCAGTTTCCATCATATAACAAGTTAATCTCTCAAGCCAATGAAACAATATCAAGTGTAATTGGGCTCCAAGTATTATTATGTACAAATTATGCCAAGGTCGTACGGTCCGATACAAAATATAAACATATATATTGTGCACTGCCGAGAGTCGAACGACACGAACCATAGATGCATCTATTCTACTACCGAGGCATTCGGCCCGCTCCACAAGAAGAGAAAATACTTTATAAACACCTGATTCAAAGATTATTAAGAGGCTAATATTCAAAGAAGCACCAATTCTTATTAACGGTCAAGTAACCCGTCCAAAACTCAAGTAAATGTAATTCGACCTTTTACGATTTCTCTAGCAAGTTCCAATATGGTTTAGACACTTAAATTAACAAGTTGGGTGCAAACATTGTAAGTATAACATGATTTGGGATCCTTAACTACCCGGATATAAGCATAATTAGTAGCTATACACGGACTCTCGTCACCTCGTGAGTAGTAGCCCCCACAAATAGAAACACATATTACTTCAATTCACCTATGGGGTTAATTCCCTCTTACAAGGTTAGAAAAGAGACTTATGTCGTTCTCAAGTTCACTTTCGGTCCACAAATGTGCTTTAAACCCTCAACTCGGTGCCAAACGACTCGAAACTAGTCAAATGTTATATAAAGTAATCAATACATGTTCAAAAGTTCATATCCTAACTATTAAAATGATATCCCAACCCTAATTGAAGAATTCCTAAAATTCACCCCCAGGCCCACGTGCCCGGATTCCGGAAAGTTTTGAAGAAAGTTGTTACCCATAACCTCACGAACTCAAATAGGTAATTTTCACCCCATTCCATAATTATCTTCGTGGTTAAACCTCATTTTTATCAAAATCCTAGATTTTCCTCAAAAATTCCATAAATCCTACCATTTTTCATGTTAAATCTACTAATGATTCGTGTATTTAGCTAAAGAATTAATAGGGATCACTTACCTCTTGATGTTAATGGAACCTTTCACGACCTAATTTCTCCTATAGATCGTGATGGCGCACAACGTTACCGCTAGGCAAGCCAACAGTGAACTAGCCGTGTGATTAATTCTTTTAACATTTTTTAAAATAGCTGATTTTTAATTAAAGCATAAATAGGAAGGAAAAATTTAATAAGATGAGAGATAAATAATTTTAAGAGCAAATGAGATAAGTAAATATTAGAAAAAATATCATCATGTGTCTATTAGCATAATCTCCAAGAGTTGGTGTCACGAGTGTATAAAATACTACACTACTGTCTAAAGTGAAATATACAGAAAGTAAAAACAAAAGGAACACTTCGGGTGCTGTAGAAATGGCTCGGAAGGCAGCTCACCGCTAAGTCTCGAGGAACTCAAGGATGCGCGCCGGACTGATAACCAGATGCACCTGTCTCAGATCCTGCACGATTAGTGCAAAAGTGTAGCATGAGTACATAAACAACATATACCCAATAAGTATCTAGTCTAACCTCGAATAAGTAATGACGAAGGGTCGAATTTGACACTTACTGTAGGCTTACAATAAAATACCGAAATTATAGTTAAGCATGGATTATGTAAATACAACTGAAAACTCAATAACAAGAAATAAATAAATAATTCTTTCACTGATAGAAAATCCCAAATTAATTCCCATCATTTAACAAATTAATCTCTCAAGCCAATGAAACAATATCTAATTATACTCCAAGAATTATTACGCACGAATTATGCCGAGGTCGTACGGCCCCATCCAACATATAAATATATATAAATCGTGCACTGCCGAGGATCGAACGGCATGAACCATAGATGAATCTATCTGCTACCAAGGCGTTTGGCCCTCTCCACGAGAAGGGAAAATACTTTATAAACAACCGATTCAAGATTAGTTAGAGGCTAATATTCAAAGAAACACCAATTCTTATTAACGGTCAAGTGACCCGTCCAAAACTCAAGTAAATAAAATTTAACCTTTTACAATTCCTTTATCAAGTTCCAATATGACTTAAGCTATTAAATTAACAAGTAAGGTGCAAGTATCGCAAGTATAACATGATTTGGATCCTAGACTACTCGGACATAAGCATAATTAGTTGCTACGTACAGACTCTCGTCACCTCATGCGTACACAGCCACCACAAATAAAAGCACATATTAAATCAATTCACTTATGGGGTTAATTCTCTCTTACAAAGTTAGAAAAGAGACTTATCTCGCTCCAAAGTTCCTTAACTGGCTCCAACGCCACTCTAACACCTCAAACCGATGCTTGTCGATCCAAAACTATGCAAACAATGTGCAAATCAATCGATATGTGTTCTAATACCCGTAACTAATCGATTTAAACAATTCCAAATTCGCACAAAAAGTCGATAAAATTCACCCTCGGGCCCACATGCCCGAATTTTGATTTTCGAAGATAAACTTTATCCATAACACCACAACTCAAATATATCATTTATTCCAAATTCCATGTCCAATTTCGTGGTCAAAATCCAAATATATAAATTTCTAGGTTTTTCTTCAAAATCTCAAATTTCTACTAATTTCCATGTTTAAATCAACATATAAACCAAGTATTTAACTTGCAATAGGTGGAAATCACATACCTTGCATTATATGATGAAAATACCCCCTTGAAGAGCTCCAAAAATCGCCCAAGCCCTGTGGAAAATGGGTGAAATGAACCCACACCCTGTTTTAAAACCAGTCTGCCCAAGCCTGCTCCTCTTCGCGTTCGCGGAAAGGCCACTGCTTTCGCGAAGGCCAAAAATTTCAGTCTCCAATTTACTCTTCGCATTTGCGGCCTCCTCGTCGCGTTCGCGAAGCCTTGTGACCAGTACCCTTTGCGTTCGCGGTCCACGAGCCACATTCGCGAAGGCCAAACTTCTCTAGGCCCCGCTCCGCCATTTCCATCTACATGTTCACGACCGCCCTCTCGCGTTCATGAAGGTTCCCCAGGCTCTTCTCTATGTTCCCAACCTCTGCGTCGCGTTCACAATATGTAACCTCCACCTGCCCAGAAAATCCTCTATCGCGAACGCGATAGCCACCACGCGTCTGCGATGAAGGGCACCAGAACCAGCATCAGCAGCAAAAAAACATGGGGAAATGACCCGAAACCATCCCGAAACATACCTGAGGCCCCCGGACCCCATCCAATCATACCAACCAGTCCTAAGACATGACACGAACCTGATCGAGGCCTCAAATCACATCAAACAACGCTAAAACTACGAATCGTGCCCCAATTCAAGATTAATGAACTTTTAGAACTTCAAGCTTCTACATTCGACACTGAAACCTATCAAATCAAGTCCGATTGACCTCAAAATTTGCACACAAGTCATAATTGACATTACGGACCTACTCTCATTTCCGGAATCAAAATCCAACCCTGATATCAAAAAGTCTACTTCCGGTCAAACTTCCCAAAACTCATCCAAATTTCCAACTTTCGCCAATTGACGCTGAAATGACCTACGGACCTCCAAATCGACATCTGGACATGCTCCCAAGACAAAAATCACCATATAGAACTATTCCCGGGCTCGAAATCCCAAATGGACATCGATAACATCAAAATCCACTTCAACCCAAACTTAGGAAATTATTAAACCTTAAAAACGTTAACCTTCCGTAATAGGCGCCGAAATACTTTCGGGTCACTCAAAACCCGATCCGGACATACGCCCAAGTCCGAAATTATCATACAAACCTATTGGAACTTTCAAATCTCGACTCCAATGTCGTTTACTCAAAATTCAAACCTTAGTCAACTTTTCCAACTTAAAGCTTCCGAATTGAGAATTTTTTTTCTAAATCAACTCCGAACTTCCCGAAATTCAATTCCGAACACACGTACAAGTCATAATACCTGAAGTGAAGCTACCCAAGGCCTCAAACTGCCGAACGACGCGCTAGAGCTCAAAATAACCGGTGGGGTCATTACATTCTCCCCATTAAAACATACGTAGTCCTCGAACATGCGAAGAACTGCTCCGGAGCTTTCCATAATCGCTGTTCAACACCTCGTGCACCTACCTGTGCCATCACAATCCCAGTTTGGCACCTTAGCTCGAGCTGGACTGAAGGTCCTCCTTTTTATTCAATCAATAAGCCGTAGAACCAAATTCCAATCTCCTAATTTCTTTACAATACCTGATTCTAACATACCAACATCGTATCAATCACCACAGACTGTACTAAAACATGATTGTGCATCTGTGTTGAAGTCACACCACGCACCACATAAGTCGGTTGCCCATAGAAACATCCCCAACCACAATAGCCGAAATTCTACGAATCTGATGCTCACAACACATCTCATGACGCATATAAGTCCTGTTCCAACTCTTGCAATACTGCCACGACGGAAGAGATGTGTAGAAATTCATAACCACCTGCTAGATCACAGGTTTCAAATGGCCTCAAAGGATCCAAGACTTCTATACTTGGATGGTGACCAAAAATTTGGCAGAACAAGAAAAGTATATCATCCTGTCATTGTGCCTCTCCTCCTGACGAGAACCATTACCCCTCATTCTGAACTAAATAACGATATTTTCCCTTTAGGATGCCTTATATAAATCCTATCACACTGATCCCAGGTCCAATAATCTCATCTCACCCAGTACAAGTTGCCCCGGCAATAAGCCGCCGCAAACACTATCTAAGATTTCATATGACGCTATCAATGCGCCCACAAGCTACAAGTGGAATATGACACATAAGGAAGAACGAACTCTGGAAAGAACTATCCAGCTCGCGTAACGAATAAAACGGCCATCAAATACTATAAGCCTTTCTTACAGGTAAGAAACAGGAAACCCAAAATGAAGATAAAGAACCGTGCTTAGCACCTCACTATTGTGGTGTGCAACCCGATCCAAATTTGACGATGTAGCAGCGTGCAACCCGATCCACACAACATACCTGTGGCAGCGTGCCACCCGATCCAAACAATATAGTTGTGGTGGCGTGCCACCCGACCCGCACATAACAATCTAAAGAAAACACACATCAAGCTGTAACGCTTATACTCACGAAATGTCCATATATCAACCACAAGCACGCCAAGTGCATAATACAAATTCTGAGGAGACGGATAGCGCCATACGCTACGAAACTCAAGCACAACTAAGGTGCGATATGTGACCTGCATCTCGAAGGTGATCTTGCTCACATAACACTACAATTGCGCAGGAGCTCAACACATGTGCGAATATTCAAGTTGTCTCACGACCCACATAACACAATAGAGTATTACATGAAATAGCTGACGACGAAAATAACATCCAATGTCCGAAGACTCCTCCATAAGAAACGTTATGCTAAATGAACCCACCCGGCCTGGTATAGAGCACACATCCACATTTAGACCCGTCAATGGACCACAAGCCGATTCTGATCATACCATGCTAGGAAAATAACCTTTTAAGGACCCACAATGACCTATTCATGACACATAAGAACAGCCGTCAAATTCAGAACAAACTCACGCGGTCCACAACCCAAGGAATAGAACATCTCGCAGGAATCAACTCTCGCATTTGCAATATTACCATAACCTCCATACTTGGTTTCAATCTATAATAATCAAGTGACTAACATGTCACACTTATACAAATCCCCCGTGGGGTATGCTCCCACGCCCTTCTGCTCAGGCAACAATGTTCGTGCATCCATACCACCAACCATTAAAATTCTGCAAAACGAATCAAAAATCCGCAAGTCAATACACAAAGCCACTTCCACATAACACCCTCCTCAGGTGACACTAAAGAAATGTCAGCTTACTCTGAACATCTAAATTTACTCCAACTCATCTGAGCTCGTAACATTCTATCAACACCGAACCGCAACCGTGACCTTCAGCTTCCAGTTCCCATGCCGCTCACTGCGCCTATCATGCTGCTATACGAGATTTCAGAACTCATCATAACTCCTGAACCACTAGTAAAATAAACACTTCCTTGGCTAGAAAATTTTTCACTCAGCTCATTTCAGAAGTACCAACCAACACGCAACTGAATTCTCAAACTGCAAAAAAAATAAAAACCTCAAATAGTGATATAGACCGCCATAACTCTTCTGGAATCCATTTACACAATAAAGCAATTTGAATCAAATACCTCCCAAATCAACCAACTTATGGTGGAGCTCAAGCCCAAGTGTACAACCATAAACTACATATATCACTTCACGATGAAGAAACTGATTGTTGCCACGATCGTACTGATTCAACCATTACTAACCGACTCAACTTCTTCCAATTTATTCTCGACATGCCTTAGAAATAATAACAGCTCCATTCAGACATAACAAACCAAATCCACACTCGTCCTGAGTGACCCGTATCACGAGATTACATCGTCTTATTACTCATGAATCATCTCATATTCTCCTTACGCGCACAATAGCATCTCCAACTGGTTCACCCATTCTGCAAGACCTTCCGCGAATCCGAAACTATTTCCTCATTTCCTCCAATGTTGCACTGTTGCATACCTAATGATAACATAGAACATCCAAAGTCCTTAGGCACTGCACTTAAATTCTTGAACCCACTAGGACCACTGTTGAGAGTCACCCACTCTGACTTGGTCCTGAATATAAGACAAACTCTAGTGCGCTGTTAGCACGGGAACACCCTATCAAAGAAGCACCCGACCAAATCATTTTCCTTGTACATAACCCCCACAAGAGTCATAAACTCCGAGTCTTCCCAAAACCTGAACATGAATTGATAAGGCCAAGTATACCACACATTCCTCAAATCCTTTGCTCGAATTACCACTAATATTTTCTTTCCTTAGTCATAATAACCCACCAATACACCAATGGCCAGAAACTGCACAAGCAGACAACCACATGATCCAACCATAGACTGTGGGGCTCCCCCCCACTTAGCTTAAAGCTACAATTTCATAACCCTGGAACCCACCAAGATTCCTCCTTCCCAATTACCATGATCTCGCACAATCAACCCGCCAAGTTTCTCGAAATATTTTTGTTAAACATTTCATGAACATTCTGAATCCCTAGCCACATTCACATATTTGATCTCTTACCAGATAGCTAGTAAAATTCTTCGTAGAACTTTCATCAATACCACGCAAACGCTAACCTGCTCACAGGAGATAACCCACCTGTGAAAATTCTATGCCGACATCTTCCAACGTCACTGCGCTGGGAACAATTACTATGAAATCAGTAAACCCTCCTGAGCCTCTGCTCGTTTACTAGTTGTACAAGTCCGTTCACCCCCCACTGACATCAACTAAAAGTGCGACAATGCATTCCAATCCGAAGTCCTGTTACATTCCCCTTTATGTCGAGCAAACTCCTTTCTGTTGTATCCAATCTTCCTCGGTATGGTAGCCAAGATTCCAAATTAAGTCCGTAGATCTAGTCAGTGTCCACCATGAATCCCAAATTACTCTGTCACTCCCACTTCGGCTAAACCATCTTCTTTAAGTAACTGCTCGACCTCTGCTTTTCATACTTGACCTGCTTGTAATTCAACCACCGCGAGACACCTCTAGCCATGTCCTTCCTCATTCTTCGCTGCCCAAATATTACCTCAAATCAAATCCATACCTGTAGCACCGGTACTAGTGAATTGCTACCAACTCTAAACCTCCTAGAAGATCATCCTTCTCGAGCCATCACATTAGAAACACCGATTCAATTCTGAACCGCTACACACTGCTATATCTGACGATTGCTTTCCCAGCGTCCTTTCACAATAGCCTGCCCCAAAGGCGAATTGAAGAAGACCATAACACCGGCGAACTTAATACATTCAAACAAGGGCAACGACACCATATCAAACCTGAACATTCATAGTCCGATTGCCTTTCCTTTGCTGGAAATAAACATTGAACCTCTAAATCATATGCTGAGAAATCCCCCTTTCAAGTCGTTCACTGCCTCGACATGTAAATAAACACCCCATCATTACACCAACACTGTGCGATAACAACGTCTGAAAATCATAGCAATCTGCATGTAGCCTCGATCCCATCAAAAATATAGCTACTAACTGAAATGACATAACATCCTTCCGCAAGAGGACGACAATAACTTGCTTGAATGTGCAAGGAGAAACATCCTGCTCCACGTCGATAGTACCACTGCAACTCCTCAATGACCAATTGACACAAGTGCTCAACACCGTACAAGAATGAACGGGAAGGAAATAAAGGCATAAGCCTTGAAGGAATCAAATCGCACGATAAGGAATCAAGAAGGAAAGTGCTCGTAACAGCCCTGTAGCCTCTCGAAGATAAGTACAGATGTTTCCGTACCGATCTGCAAGACTCTACTAGACTTGCTCATGACTCGTGAGACCTAGGTGAACCTAATGGACTGATACCAAGCTATCACGATCCAAAATCTACTATAGGTCGTGATGGTGACTAACGCCGCCGTCAGGCAAGCCAACGATAATTGATCCACTTAATTATTCATTTTTATTCCTTTTGAAATCATAATTTTCATTAATTAAATAGTATGAGATAGAATTTACAGGGTGAAACAATAATAATTACGTGAACTACCATACTAAAACTCCAGTAGGAACCCCCAAAAATCCGATGTCACTAGTGCATGAGCATCAACTAGGAAATATGATAAAATACAACATCTGTCTGGAATACAAATTAGACAGAAGAATGTAAATAACTCCGATGGAGACTCTGTGTGCTACGAACTCGTAACATGGGATGCAGTTCACCTAAGTCCCCGCAATAACCGCGCCTCTGCTCCCACAAGACCACTAGACATATATGTACTTGCACAAAATGTGCAGCATGTGTAGCATGTGTATGTAACACACGTGTACCCAGTAAGTATCTAGTCTAACCTTGAAAAAGTAGTAACGAGGGATCGACTTCGACACTCACTATGGGCTAACAATAAAATTCCGAAATTACAATTAAGCATGGATTATGTAAATAAAGCTGAAAACTCAATAACAAGAAATAAATAAATAATTTTTTCACTTTTAGTAAATCCCAAATTAATTTTCATCATTTAGAAAATTAATCTCTCAAGCCAATGAAACAATATCAATTGTAATTGGACTCCAAGAATCATTACGCACGAATTATGTCGAGCTCGTACGGCCCAATCCAACATACAAATATATATAAATTGTGCACTGCCGAGGGTCCAACGGCACGAATCGCACCTCAAATCGAAATCTATGAACTTTGAACTTTCAATTTTCAAAACTCGCGGCGAAACATATCAAATCTACCCGGAATGAACCCAAATTTTGCACACAAGTCCCAAGTAACATAACGAAGCTATTCTAATTCCCGGAACCACAATCCGAATCCAATATCCTCAAAGTCAACTTCTGGTCAAACTTAAGAACTGTCCAAACCTTCAAATTTTTAACTTTTGCCAATTTGTGCCGAAAACTTCTAGAAACATCCAAATGCAAATTCGAGCATACGCCCGAGTCCAAAATCACCATCAAAGGTCAAAGTCACAAAAAGTCAAACTTGGTCAACTCTTCCAACTTAAAGCTTCCACAATGAAATTCAGTCTTTCAAATCGATTCCGAATAACCTGAAAAACCAAAACCAACGATTTACATAAGTCATAATACATCATATGATGCTGATCAAGACTCCAAATAGCTGAACAAAATATAAATGATCAAAACCATCGGTCGGGTCATTACACAAATACTAGGCTAGAATTAAAAAAATTATAATCAAACACCATATAAAAAAACAAATATACAAATTATCATTAAATACAAGAAATCAGAAATAAAACACAACTCAATCATATTATAATAATCATCCAGTATAAAATACTGGACAACAAGCCTTCAGAGGGCAGACTTCCCATATAATATACTGGACCAAATTTATTACAAAAAATAAAACTACATAAACAAAGATTGGGCTAGAATTAAAAAACATAATCAAACACCATATAAAAAAAATACATATACGAATTATCATAAACACAAGTAATCAGAAATTCATAAATAGAACTCCAGTATATTATAATAATCATCGAGTAAAAAATATTGGACAGCAAGCCTTCAAAAGACAGACTTCCTGTATAATATACTAGACCAAATTTATTACAAAAATAAATCTCCTTAAACAAATACTGGGCTACAATTAAAAAATATAATCAAAAAACCATATAAAAAAAACACAGATACAAATATCATTAAACACAACTAATCAAATAGAAACAAAACTCCAATATAGTATAATACTCTTCCAGTATAAAAAAACTGAACAACTAGCCTTCAGATATTACGCTTCCCGTATAATATATTGGAACCAAATTTATTAGTAACAATAAAGATCCACAATAAAATACTGAAAAACATAATTAGATACAGCATACTTGAAAAAAAAAAAAAACAAATACAAATTAATTTATACTACACAACAAGCCTTCAAAAGTCAATTAGAAAATATAATCAAATACAACATGTAAAAAATAAAAAATAAAAAAATGGATAAAGAATATCAGTAAAAACAAGTATTTTCAAAATAAAAGAACTCCAGTATATTATAAAACTCATCCAACATATAATACTGGACGACAATACATCAGAGGTCAAACTTATAGAATAATATACTGAAACTAAATTTATTACAAAAAATTAAATATTTAAGCATAAAGTGCCGCACATTATTCTGGATTTCAAGTTTTAACAAGAACTCCAGCAATCTATAATGCAGTTGGAGCAAAAAACTACTTGAAAATTCACCCTAATATACGGCGACTACAAAAATATTTGAACAACTTATCAAACCAAGTTACGTAACGATTACAATATAACAACATAAAACTAATAATAGAGTAACAAAATTATCAGAAATAAAATGAACTACCGAACAGAGAAAAAAATTATCGATGTTAAAATACTACAAATAATTAAGCGCTAATCGTATAGAAATCAAAATTAAAACAAACGAAACAACAATAACAACGAAAATTCAAACACAGTACTGTAAAAACAACACTTACCCAGACAAATTTGAAAACAATTTGATCTAACCCAGACTAAATTCGAAGAAAGTGCTCACGAAAGAGAAATTCGTACACTGCGCTTAAAAGAAAGCAAAAAGCGATTAAAAAAAGAAAACTAACTAAACGGGACGTTAAAAGGAGAAGGGCAAAAAAGTTATTTACTAATATATTTTAATTTAAAATGGATAGAAATCGATTACATTAGCGATGGTGGCTAATTTTGAATAGCCAGCCGTAAAATTGGCTATGCCATGCCATTTTGACAGTTTTTTGGGAGCCAAAGCCCAAAAGCACTTTTTTGGAAATACATTTTTTTTTCGTATTTAGGCAATATGCTTTTTAAAACAGTAATAGAAACAGTTTTTATGTTGTAATGTAATTGTCACGACCCAATTTTTTCCTATGGGCTGTGATGGCGCCCAACGCTACCGCTAGGCAAGCCAACCGTGAACTAACCACATGATTATTTTTTTATTTTTTTTGAATAGCTGATTTTTAATTTGTGCATAAATAGGAAGTAAAAATTTTGATAAGATGAGAGATAACTAATTTTAGGAGCAAATGAGATAAGTAAAATAACCCAAAAATCATCATGTGTCTACTAGCATAATTTCCAAGACGTGGTGTCACAAGTGTATGAGCTACTAGTAAAATATACAAAAAAATACTACACTACTGTCTGAAGTAAAATAAACAGAAAGTAAAAACAAAAGGAAGACTTTAGGTGCTGCAGAACGGGCTCGGAAGGCAGCTCACCGCTAAGTCTCGAGGAAGTCAAGGATGCGCGCCGGACTGATAACCAGATGCACCTGCCTCATATCCTGAACGATTAGTGCAGAAGTGTAGCATGAGTACATAAACAACATGTACCCAGTAAGTATCTAGTCTAACCTCGAAGAAGTAGTGACGAAGGGTCGACTTCGGCACTTACTATGGGCTAACAATAAAATACTGAAATTATAACTAAGCATGGACTATATAAATACAACTGAAAACTCAATAACAAGAAATAAATGAACAACTCTTTTACTAAAAGTAAATCCCAAATTAATTCCCATCATTTAACAAATTAATCTTTCAAGCCAATGAAACAATATCAATTATAATTGGGCTCCAAGAATAATTACACACGAATTATGCTGAGGTCGTATGGCCCGATCCAACATACAAATATATAAACTATGCGTTGTCGAGGGTCGAATGTCACGAACCATAGATGTATTTATGCTATTACCGAGGCGTTCGACCCGCTCCACAAGAAGAGAAAATACTTTATAAACAACCGATTCAAAGATTATTAAGAGGCTATTATTCAAAGAAACACCAATTCTCATTAGCGGTCAAGTAACCTATCCAAAACTCAAATAAATAAAATTTGACCTTTTACAATTCCATTATCAAATTCCAACAGGTTTTAAACAATTAAATTAGCAGGTAGGGTGCAAACCTTGCAGTATAACATGATTTTGGGTCCTAGACTACCTGGACATAAGCATACTTAGTAGCTAAGTACGAGCTCTCGTCACCTCGTACGTACGTAGCCCCCACAAAGAGAAGCACATATTAAATCAATTCACCTATGGGGCTAATTCCCTCTTACAATGTTAGAAAAGAGACTTACCTCGTCTCAAAGCTTACTTTCATGTCCACAATTGTACTTTAAACCCTCAATATATGTTCAAAAGTTCATATCCTAACTATTAAAGTGATTTTTCAACCCTAATTGAAAAATTCCTAAATTCACCCCCGAGCCCGCGTGCCCGGATTCTGAAAAGTTTTGACGAAAGTTGTTACCCATAACCTCATGAACTCAAATATATCTTTGATAAAAATTTTGATGAAATTTTTTATGAAAGTCTTTTAAATACACAAAATTCTTTTACAAAGTCAAAAGCATGCAGAATATATGACTCGTAAAAACAGGTTGAACAAATATGCAGATTTGTATAGTTGTTGATACTTTGAGACAAAAAAAAAAAAAAAAAAA
>MCJB01042115.1:184881-200204 GCA_002018475.1 Nicotiana obtusifolia
AAAAAAAAAAAAAAAAAAAAACACTAACTAGGAAACTATAGGTAAAGTCAATAATATTAGTCGACACTCCTTCAATTTTTTAATTCTTGATTATAAATTTATAACCGATAATAGAACTAAAATTAATTTATTTTGTATAATCTAATTATCTTAGCACAAATAAAATAAATGGAGAAAAACTTTTTATGAAAAACTACGCTTGATTCTTGGGTATTCAATAGAATGTCTGTTACCCTTTAATCAAATACCCCTTTTATAAAATTTGTGACAAAAAAAATGTAAATACTCATTCTAATAAATACTATAATCAAATATAAATTATCCCAATATTCACAATTATTATACTCTTTTAACTCAACATCAAATTTTAAAATTACTTTTGACAATTAGGTATGTATAGTTTAATAATATTTTAATGGCTTTTTAAAGCTTTATACTTATTGATATAAGGTACACGAGCGTATTCTAAAACATACTATATTAAAATCACGAAGCCTCTATCGAAATATCATTCGCCTTTTTTTACCCTTTAAAAGTTAATTTCACACTAGAAAAAATTAGTCATTTAATTATTTTTCTAATATTTAGGACTTAAAAATCAACTAAAATTTTACTTAAGAAAATCTTAATATTTAGGACTTCAAATTCAATTAAAATTTACCTTATTAAATGTTTTTCTTATTTGACCAGTTTTTATAAATATCCTTTTGGAGTTTAGTACGTAGCCATTAAAGTTTTTTTTTAAATTCTTAGCCTCTAAGGTATATAATAGTATTTTTTTGCTCTAATTTAGCAATAATTGATTACTTAAAAATGTGGAACATCTATCAGCAATGCAAGTCCGCCTTTTTCCTGTTAAATTTTTAAAAGTTTTTATTTAGTCTTAACTTTAAATTTATAGAGGTCTGAACTAATATGGTGTTCATTTAGAAATAAATTAAGCTACAACCATACTATGTGAATTTGTAACTATAACTAATTTTTTAAACCTAAGATAAACTAATGTATTTAGAACTCTTGAAATAACTATAAATTTGTCATTTTCTCCCAATAATTTTGAAAAATTAACCTCAAAATTATGAACTCTTGAAATTTTAAAATTATTATTAGCAGAGTGCATTCGAAGTGAGTTTAGGATAGTATTAACTTTTATTTGGTATTGGATGAACATGCAAAGAAGAAAATTTAGACTTAAATCAATAAGAATCCAGGCAACTTTTTTACACAAGAAGAGGTTTATTTAGCTTGTCTGTGATTTTGATTAACTTTGAACGAAGAAAATTTATTTTTTTATTTTTTTTGTATAACGAAATTATGAACATAGAGTTTACAAAGAGATGCTAGATGAGATACAACAACATAACATATTTGTATCTTATATAATAAAGTATTTATAACTATAAATAATATAGAACTAATTACACTAAATTCTTGTATTAATATTTATTTTCATCATTTAAACATATATTATGCTTAGTTTTACGTCCATTGATATTTTATAATAATTTGTATATATTTTATATAGATTAACGTGATGCACACATACAACGCACGTAAACTAAACTAGTTAATTCAGAAGGAAAATCAAACCATTAACAATTATCTCATTCTCCTCATTTTTCTCCCCAACTCTTTTGTTCCGTAGATATCAAATAGAAGATAACACATTTTGATTAAATAAAGTTGAAAAGAATTATTCAAACTCTAAATAATAAATATTAAGATCATTTTTAATATAAAATTAATTATAAAGTAGATCTATATGTGTCATATTGTAATTAGACACTTAGAAACACTTTTAAAATAATATCGAAAAAGGGTCAGATTACCCCTTTACTATGTGAAAAGGATCAATTTTACGCTCCATAATATTTTTCATCTAAAATAACCCCGTTGTTTTAAAATTGAGTCAAATATACTCCTCATGTGTTAATGATTGTCCAAGGTGGACTACCAATCCCACATAGCACTGACATTTTGGCCATGCGGCATGCCACCTCACTGTCCCAACCTATTTTATTCCTCCCTTTATGTCACGACCCAAAAATTCAGCTAGTCGTGATGGCACCTAACCCAATCCGCTAGGTAAGCCGATTAACAACTGACCAATTCCAATGAAATTAATAAGACAATTAAATAAAAAAAATATCTAAAACTAATACATTCCCCAAGGACTGGTAGTACAAATTATGAGCTTCTAAGATTAGAGTTTACAAAGCTAGTATGAAATAAATACATCATCTGTTTGAAATGTACATAAACAGATGGTTATGAATCTAAGGCTACCATGAACAAGAGGCAGCCACGACCGGAACGCAAGTACATCTACAAACCCAGCTCCAGACGATCTCAGTAATATCAGCAGCCAACATCTACACGCAAAGTGCAGAAATGTAGTAAGAGTGCAACCGACCTCATGCACTCAATAAGTAACAAACCTAACCTTAGGTTGAAAGTAGTGACGAGCTAGATTAAAGGTCGGGTCCAACACCAATAGCCAACAACAGTTCATAACAACGTAAAGCAAGTAATAAAAGAAGTAATTCAAAGATGAAATGATCAGCTTATTCATGGTTTCCCAAAAAGAATAGTTCCACTTTTCAAGTAAATCAGTGAAAACCCAAATCCTTTACCGAAATCGTGAAAAATATGAGTAAGTTTGAATAGTAATTTTTCCCAAAAATCCTTTCAACAATAAATAGCATGTTCTATTTTCTTTCCAGATAGCCAGTGTAACATATATCACTATTTCCATATGTCAATATGTGTGAGAAGTCATGAATAACATGATACTGTACAACATTAGGAAAAATGTATCTCTAAGCCTGTATGTCGTATGCGCATGCCAATGCAATGCATCTCAGAGATGAACTCATATACTCACACTCTCAGAGTACTCAATCTCTCTATCTCACACTTTCCACTCATCATGCTCAATCACTCGATATGCTCAGTCACTCAGTACTGTATATGGCCAATTCAGCCCGGGGAAGATCCATCCTCAAATATAAATGCTTCAGACAAGATCCATATGCAGGGAAGATCCATCCCTCAATATAAATCAGTCGCGCTCACTGGGGGTGTGTGCAGACTCCGGAGGGGCTCCTTCAGCCCAAGCGCTATATCAAGCCAATCATGGCATAAATCAATATAACTTGCTGCGACGTCCAGCCCGATCCCATAATATAGTCAATATAACATGCTGGGGCGTGTAGCCCGATCCCATGATATCACTCACACTCAAGGCCTCGGCCTCACTCAGTCATCAATCACTCCAGTCTCTCGGGCTCACAATGCCATGAAATTAGCCCCAAAATGATGATATGATGTGTCAATGGATAGCAACAGAGACTGAGATATGATATGAAATGAATGAAGATGACTAAGTATGAAATTTGCAAATTAAACAAGTAATTCAACAGCAATATGACCTCGGCGGGTCCCAACAAAATAAGCATGAAGCCTAGACATGGTTTCTAGCATGGATCACAGCTCAATAGCTCTATTACGTAAATATTTCATGGTTACAGATAAGATTAGGTAGCTACACAAAACCACAGAAATAACGGAGTCACAATTCACATAGTGCACGCCCACACGCCCATCACCTAGCATGTGCGTCACCTCAACACCAAACACATAGCACGTAATTCGGGGTTTCATACCTCAGCACCAAGTTTAGAAGTGTTACTTACCTCGAACAAGCCAATTCCAATATCAAGTAAGCCAAGTGACGCTCCAAAAATGCCATCACGTGCATACCGACCTTCAAACGACTCAAAACTAGCCAAAAGTAACTCAGATACATCAAATAATGCCAAAGGAAACAAACCCCATAGAAAAAGATTGAATCTTTAATCAAAACCCGAAAATCAACCCAAAAGTCCAACTCGGGCATGCACCTCGGAACCCAAAAAAACTCAACAAATCCGACAACCCATTCGATTACGAGTCCAATCATACTAGTTTCACTCAAATCCGGCACCGATTCGATATTCAAAACTCAAAAATTCATATTATGAAACTTTAGGCAAAAACCCCTAATTTCTCTTTTGGAACCCTAAATCAATTGCCGAAAATGAAGATAAATTCATGAAATAAAATCAAAAATGAGTAGAGAACACTTACCCCAATCCACATGATGAAAATTGCTTCAAGAATCCGAGCTCCATAGCTCCAAAAATGTAAAAATGGCCAAACCCCCGAATAGAGTACTTTATAATTTGCCCAGACATTCCTCTTACGCGAACAGGGGAAGTCCATCGCGTTCGCGGTACATTCATCGCAAACTTGACTCACAGGTGGTTTAGAACTTCGCGAACGCGGCTCCAACAACGCGAACACAACGAAGAAGGCTTCCAGCTCCAGCTCCCAACTCAACCTTACGGTCTGCGATTTCTCATACGCGAACGCAAAGAAGACTTGCCCCAAAAAGACGCGAATGCGTTGAAGAAAATCCCCCAGTTCCATAAATCACTACGCGATCACGAAGAACAACAGAGAAATCAGAAACCAGCAGAAACAAGCAACTCCAAGCCAACCCGAAATGATCCGAAACCACCCCGAAACTCACCCGAGCCTCTCGGGACCCCGTCCGAACATACCAACAAGTACTATATACAACACGGACCTACTCGAGGCCTTAAATTAACATCAAAATAGTGAATCGCATCTCTAATCAAAATCTATGAACTTTGAACTTTTAATTTTCAAAACCCGCGTCGAAACATATCAAATCAACCCGGAATGAATCCAAATTTTGCACACAAGTCCTGAATAACATAACGAAGCTATTCCAATTCCCGGAACCACTATCCAAATCTGATATCCTCAAAGTCAACTTCAAGTCAAACTTATGAACTTTCCAAACCTTTAAATTTCCAACTTTTGCCAATTTGTACCGAAATATTCTAGAAACATCCATATGCAAATCCGGGCATACGCCCGAGTCTAAAATCACCATCCAGTCCTAATAGAACCATCAAAACTCCGCTCCGGGGTCAAAGTCATAAAAAGTCAAACTTGGTCAACTCTTCCAATTTAAAGCTTCAACAATGAAAGTCATTCTTCTAAATCGATTCCGAATAACCTGAAAACCAAAATCGACTATTCACATAAGTCATAATACATTATACTAAGCTAATCATGCCCATAAACTACCGAGAAAAGTGCAAATTCTCAAAACGACCAGTCAGGTCGTTACATCCTCCCCCACTTAAACATACGTTCGTCCTCGAACGTGCCAAGAGTTGTTCTTAAGCTATCAGATCACCGCGTAACCTTACCATGCACATACCCGAGGGTGATCCCATGTCACACTATCCCATATACGCCTAACAACACAACATACTGAAGATCATTAATTCAATCTTAGCCCATAGACCTTAGAATCCAATTTTCCAACATCTGGAATTTCCTATAAGACCCAAATGTCACATCTATACACTGTATAAGTCTGAACAAGCTACATCAAGACATAACTATAACCCAAGACACAATCACATGATATACCACATAACTCACATACTCATAGCAAAAACTTCTAATCACCGTAGCTGCTTAAAATAGTCGGTACTGGTACTAAACCTCATATCAAAGAAAACCTCATTCTAAAGCCTTCGTACACTACCGATGATGAAAGAAATATGCAGAAACTCATAACAACTTATCAGACCAACAAGTCATGGAACTCTCCCTCCTTCGACAAGATCTATAGCAAATTTCTAAGCTGATTTCCGATATTATTCTTCCGTAATCAAATCCGATAGTATCCATTCTAGGCCCAATGACCTCATCTCATCAAACACATCCACTCTAGTAACTTGCCACACCAATACAACCTAAAGCCACAACCCGTGCAATGCGCGCACCAATAAGCAGCAATCTAAATATACTCCATCATGGAAAATTACTCACATGAGAAACTATCGCGCAAGTTCAACCAGTACCACCACAATCGCAATGCTACGAACCCATCATACATTGTAGAACCAAGACACACGAATCTGACACAAGGAATCATATCTCAACATAACTCCGTTGTAATGCGTGAACCCACTCAAACACTAGACTGTATGAAACACCTCGAGCCACCATGCCTAAAATCAACAGCCATGTGCAATTTGATAAATAACCATCTAAAGGTCCACAATGACTAAATCATAACACTTACTATCATTTAGCTAGCTCTGGCCACAACTTCACAGTCCACAACCACGAAACAATATGTTTCTGATAACTCCAAGTCTCCAAATCCATAAACATACAAATCATCTTATCTGATCTCAACTCCACCGCTCGAATGTCCAACACATCTCTCATACACGATCATCCCATGAGGAATACCTCTATAATTCTTCCGTGCCACATAGCAAAATCTGAATATCAGCGGTCGCTCACCCAGGCGAGCACCGAAATACCAATGAAGCATCCGTAAGTCAAAACACAATGCGCCTTCTGGAATGGACATCCTTCTCAAGCAATACCAAGTAGTAATAGCATTCACCTAGACATCTGAAACCGTCCATGTTGTCTAAGAATTCATGACCTTCCCTTCAAAATTGAACCGTGACCCAGCACATGAAAATTTCAATCCCACACAACACGCCGCATCTATCATGTCATCACAAGAAAAGCACGAGAATCTCATAATCAACTCTGAGTCACAAGCAAACTACATTCTCAATTAGTCAGGAACCTTCATTTTGATCTCATCCAGGAGAAAATCACAATACGCAACATGTTCCTCATACTAGTAGGAAATATACACCTCGAACCGTGGTAGAAACCATTGAGAACACTTTGAAACCCATTTGCACATAACCAAGTCATCATAACTGAATCTCTCTCTAACTCCTCCAAGCCACGCAGGCCGCCAAACCCAAGATTATTGCCACAAAACACCTGTAGAGACTCATCACATCATAAGTACCCAAAGAACCGATCATATCCATTGTCGTGCTGATCCAACCTACTACCAAATTGTCCTATTTCTCCGAGTTCCTTCTGAATTACCCTCAAGGTGACACTTCTCCTTGACAGAACACCACGATCCTTAACCAAAACTCAACCGACGAGATCCTAGAATAAAATCACACCGCCCTAAATCCTATAAGCCACTGAATTCTCTCTTAAGCACCCAAAGCACCACAACCGAGACATCCACTCTGAAGAGAACTTATGTGAACCTAGAATTGTTTCCTCCAACTTCTTGATACTGAAATGTATAATCCACAATGATATAGAGATACCGCAAGTCCCGACACCATCCAATGTAAATCTCATATCCTAGTCATATACAAATCCAGAAAAAGTCTCAATTGCTACATATAAATCTTGAACCCATTGAAACCTTCTCGAGAGTCCTCCACTCTGCTCAACTCTCAATTGCACCGCCCCAAATGGGCCGAACGATCTGTGTCCCACTAGCACGACAACACCAAAGAAGTATCCACACCTCCAAGCAACCGAGTGAATCCTACTCCATGCGCATTACATCCTTTACGAATAACAACTCAATCATTCAATGATTCACACCCATAGAGTGTAATACAACCCATACTCAAAAATTCCTTTATGTGAGTCATCCTTGATCTCAACCTCTACAAGTCATAACTGATTCACCAATACACCTCAAACTGAAACCAAAACAACACATAACCGTGCAATCAACTCGTCGATAGCAGAATCCTCCACTTAGCTCAAAGCCATGGAATAAAACATCTGATAACTTCCAATAACCATACCCCATTACTGCCATAATAGCACAAATGAGGTTTAACTAAATCTTCATAAGCTCATGTAACACACACCATCTAATACTTCAGCAATTCTCGCATTCACCCTTATAACAGTCAAGCCAACTTCCACAAGCGGTCCAAACTCAAATTGCTACACATATAATTCATTGGTAAAGGAGAACTCTCTACAAAAACAACATAGGGATCACGCAACCTCAGGACACTTCGCAGGAGATAAACCACCTGCTTAGCCTCAAACTAACACCTCTTTATACCCTTTTACAGCCACATCTACTACGCGATCATTTAATCTTCCTGAGTCTGAACTCACCAACAAGGCATGAGAACCTAATTTGTTCCACATTTAAACAACATGAAAGACCCTCCAATACACTCATAACTCGAGACTATACGTCAAATCAAGACAAAAATCAAACACCCAATAATCATTTATACATCTCAAGCAAACTCTTCTCATCACATTCAAACCATATGAACACATCTCGCAGTCACATCATACTCATCACGTAGCCATCCAGCCACTCATCGAGTCATGAATTTCACTCATAGGGACACCAGCTGTATAAGTCCAAAAGCACGTGCTCACACACCTAAATCCCCGTGCTAATACTACCGTCAATACCTGGCCTCAAGTCCTCTAGACTGGCGCATCATCAGCACACAGAAATCACATCTCGCGCCTCGTCCATGGAATCGCAAGTCGTCGATGCACAGCTAATACCGAGCGCTCACATGCGCATACGAATACATGGAAGGAATTCAAAGAGTTACGCTTCAAGCTGAATCAATGCCGCACGATAAGGAAAGAAAGATGGGAAGTATATCCTAAATGTCATGTAGCCTCTCGAAGATAGGTATGGACATCATCATACCGATCCGTAGGAGTCTACTAGACACTTGCTCATGGTTACGCACTTATAGCCTATGAACCTAGAGCTCTGATACCAACTTGCCACGACCCAAAATCCAACTAATCGTGATGGCACCTAACCCAACCCATTAGGTAAGCCAATTAACAACTGACCAATTCCAATGAAATTAATAAGACAATTAAATAAAAGAAAGTATCTAAAACTAAATCATTCCACAAGGATTAGTAGTACAAATCATGAGCTTCTAAAGAGTTTACAAAGCTAGTATGAAATAAATACATCATCTATTCGAAATGTACACATACCATGAACAACAGGCAGCTACGACCGGAACGCAGGTAAATCTTCAAATCTAGCTCCCGCCGATCTCAGAAACGTCAGCAGCCAACATCTGCATGCAAGGTGCGAAAGTGTAGTATGAGTACAACCGACCCCATATACTCAATAAGTAACAAATCTAACATTAGGTTGAAATTAGTAACGAGCTAGAACAAAGGTCGGGTCCAACATCAATAGCCAACAACAGTTCATAACAACGTAAAGCAAGTAATAAAAGAAGTAATTCAGAGATGAAATGATCAGCTTATCCATGATTTCCCAAAAAGAATAGTTCTGCTTTTCAAGTATATCAGTGAAAACCCAAATCCTTTACCGAAATCGTCAAAAATATAAGTAAGTTTAAAAGCAGTAATTTTTCCCAAAAATCCTATCAACAATAAATAGCATGTTCCATTTTTCTTTCCAGATAGCCAGTGTAACATATATCACTATGTCCACATGTCAATATGTGTGAGAAGTCATGGAAGACATGATACCGTACAGCATGAGGAAAAATGCATCTCTATGCATGTATGTCGTATGCGCATGTCAATGCAACGCATCTCAAAGATAAACTCATATCCTCACACTCTCAGAGTACTCAATCTCTCTGTCTCACACTTTTCACTCATCATGCTCAATCATTCGACATGCTCAGTCACTCAGTACTTCATACGGCCACTCCAGCCCAGAGAAGATCCATCCCGAATATATACATAGCTACTGCCAATCAGTTACTCAGTATTGTATAAGACCAATCCAGCCCGGGGAAAATCCATCCCCAAATATAAATGCTTCGGACAAGATCCATGTCCAGGGAAGATCCATCCCTCAATATAAATCAACCGCGCTCACTGAGGGTGTATGTAGACTCCGGAAGGGCTCCTTCAGCCCGAGCGCTATATCAAGCCAATCATGGCATAAATCAATATAACCTGTTGCGGCGTGCAGCCTGATCCCATAATATAGTCAATATAACATGTTGCGGCGTGCATCCCGATCCCATGATATTACTCACACTCAGGCCCTTAGCCTCACTAAATCATCAATCTCTCTAGTCTCTCGAGCTCACAATGCCATGAACTAGCCTCGAAATGATGATATGATATGTCAATATATAGCAACAGAGACTGAGATATGATATGAAATGAATGAACATGACTGAGTATGAAATTTGCAAATTAAACAAGTAATTCAGTAGCAATATGACTACGGCGGGTCCCAATAGAATAAGCATGAAGCCTAGACATGGTTTCTATCATGGATCACAGCTCAATAGCTCTAGTATGTAAAGATTTCATGGTTACAGATAAGAAAAGGTAGCTACACAGTACCACAGGAATAACGGAGTCACAATTCACATGGTGCATGCCCACACGCCCGTCACCTAGCATGTGCGATCACCTCAACACCAAACACATAGCACTTAATTCGAGGTTTCATACCCTCAGCACCAAGTTTAGAAGTGTTACTTACCTCGAACAAGCCAATTCCAATATTGAGCAAGCCAAGCGACGCTCCAAAAATGCCATCACGCGCATACCGACCTCTGAACGGCTCAAAACTAGCCAAAAGCAACTCAGATACATCAAATAATACCAAAGAAAACAAACCCCATCGAAAAAGGTCGAATCTTTAATCAAAACTCGAAAATCATCCCAAAAGTCCAACCCAGGCTCGCACCTCGAAACCCGACAAAACTCACAAAATCTGACAACTCATTCAATTAAGAACCCAATCATACTAGTTTCACTCAAATCCGGCACCGATTCGATGTTCAAAACTCAAAACTTTACATTATGAAACGTTAGGCAAAAACCCACAATTTCTCTTTTGGAACCCTCAATCAATTGCCGAAAATGAAAATAGATTCATAATAAATCAAAAATGAGTAGAGAACACTTACCCCAATCCACATGATGAATATTGCATCAAGAATCGCTTCAATCCAGGTTTCATAGCTCCAAAAGTGTAAAAATGGCCAACCCCTGAAATAGAGTACTTTATATTCTGCCCAGGCATTCCTCCTAGGCGAACACGGGAAGTCCATCGCGTTCGCGATGAACAAAATATACTGCCACCAAATTACTCTTTGCGTTCGCGGTATATTCCTCGCGAACGTGACTCACAGCTAGCTCAGAACTTCGCGAACGTGACTCCAACTACGCGAACGCGATGAAGAAGGCCTCCACCTCCAGCTCCCAGCTCAACCCTACGCGTCCGCGATCCCTCTTACGCAAACACGAAAAAGATTTGCCCTAACTCTACGCGAACGCGTTGAAGAAAATCCCCCAGTTCCTTAAATCACTACGCGATCGCGGCCATCTCTTCGCGATCGCAAAGAACAACAGAGACATCAAAAACCAACAACTCCAATCCAACCCAGAATGATCCGAAACCACCCTGAAACTCACACGAGCCCCTTGGGACCCCGTCCGAACATATCAACAAGTCCCATGATATAACACGGACCTACTCGAGACCTCAAATCACACATAACAACATCAAAATGGCGAATCGCATCTCAAATCGAAATCTATGAACTTTGAACTTTCAATTTCAAAACTCGCATCGAAACATATCAAATCAACCCGGAACGAACCCAAATTTTGTACACAAGTCCTGAATAACATAACAAAGCTAATACAATTCCCGGAACCACTATCTGAATTTGATATTCTCAAAGTCAACTTCCGGTCAAACTTATGGACTTTCCAAACCTTTAAATTTCTAACTTTCGCCAATTTGTGCCGAAACCTACTAGAAACATCCAAAAGCAAATTCGGGCATACGCCTGAGTCAAAAATCACCATCCGGACCTAATGGAACCATCAAAATTTCGCTCCGGGGTCAAAGTCACAAAAAGTCAAACTTGGTCAACTCTTCTAATTTAAAGCTTCAATAATGGAATTCATTCTTCCAAATCGATTCCGAATAACCTGAAAATCAAAATCGACGATTCACATAAATCATAATACATTATATGGAGCTAATCATGCCCGTAAACTACTGAGCAAAGTACAAATTCTCAAAACGACCGGTCGGGTCGTTAAACTTTATTTCTTCCACCACTAGCACCAATTACCACTACACCACCACTGGAACCATCAATACCACCATGACCACCACCATTTTCACTTGACTTATGGAGAAAAAGGCCCCCCAAAAAGAAAGAGTAAACACAAAAAATATAAAAATAATGTTTATCACAATCAGTTAAAAACAAAAAAAAAACAAATAAGTAAAACAAACATCTAGAAATCACTCACAGATGGAGGTATTTTCTGAAAGAGAGAACAAAAGTCAATAAACCCCACTCAAAACCCTCAACATTTTCATGGTATATTCGCACATATATCTATGCATTGTTGAATGTTGATGCAGTTTATACGTGTCTTTATGCATAAATTTTGAGTATGGCTCTAGCCACCAATTCTACCCAAGAACCACAAGGCAAGAAATCAAATTTTCATACAACTCATAGTACTATTGTCAATCAATATCGCATTTTAAATAAAACCCCACCAAAAAGATCAAATTTTGTGCTGAAAACAAGCCAAAAACATGGAATTTGTCTACCAAAGCTAGTGCTTCTAGCTTGTGTAGTTCTTGGTTAGGTAAATAGTATGAAACCCATAATGAAATTAAGCTAAAAATGCCCCAAGTTGTGTTTAGTTATCTTTATTATTATAAAAGCATGAATACAATATCGGTTTACAAAAAATTATAATATCAAGCATAATAACTCATAATAAAGGACATAACTGAAATTCTAGATATTAGCCTTATAATCCTATTAGTTTTAGGACATAAAATTATATGTTAGGAATCCTACATGATTACCTTTAGGAATCATGTCACACCCCAACTTTGGGGAGTGTGGCCGGCAATCGGCACCCGAAGGCCCGAGCGAACCAACCATAGCATCTGTGACATGTAATATGAATAATAGGCCGATAAGGCTGCAATATGACACTAACAAGAACCCAACAACAACTTATATATATATATATATGTATATATACATATATATCTAAGGCCAACAAGACTATATAGTCATGCCAACTGTACAGAGGGCCGACAAGGCCATGCAAAACATATATACACTGACAACCGGTCTGCAAGCATCTAAAAGAGCAACACAATATCAACAAGTCGGGATAGGGCCCGACATACCCAAAACAATACATATACATATGCATTTGTACCTATAGACTCACAACCAGCAACTCCGAAGAAGTGGAGTGCGACACTCAACCGCTGATCTCAGTGTCCTACTGCGGAGGCACGCCGGCCTGTCTATCAGCACCTGTGGGCATGAACACAGCGCACAAAAGGCGTCAGTACGAAATATGTACTGAATATGTAGGGCGGCAAGGACAAGCACAAATAAGGTAAATAATATGAGAAGAGATTTACAAATAACCTGAAACTCTGTTCAAAGCCACTGAGGGCGACCATATCCACAACATAAATGTAAATGCGTGCTCGTAAAATCATTCCTCACTGTGGAGGTATATATATATATATTATATCATATAACAATAATAATAAATCCCTCTGTGGGGTGAGCTCATCATCACAACATCATCTCTGCCGAACTGATCAGTGGCAATGCACAGCTACGTGCCTACCCGGCCGCCTACAACACGGCTCGGTAAAGAAGAAACATGTCTAGGTGCACATATAAGTGCCTACCCGGCCGACTATAGCGCGGCTCGGTAATGAAAATAAACACACACATATATATACATAAGTGCAATGCAAGACCGACCTCAGAAGAGATATCATGACAAGAGTCAAAGTGACCTATTGTCGTTATCCTTCGACTATCTTTATTGTCCCTACGTCCTTTGGTTTCCAACCATGAGACAACCAGCACAAGAAACATGGAAGTTACGTAGTACAGATTTATTTGAAGTAGACATCATGTTTAAGCTATCAATAACCATGATCAATATGGACGTTGGAAAAGAACGAACAAAAGAATTTTAATTCTCTTTGAGTGATGAACAAGGAAGGATGAGAATACTTAAATCTTCTTCGATATGAGTCATTCATGTGAAAAGGGTAGATTTAATCATATTTATCAATTTGGAGTGGAGCAGTTCGAATTTGATGAAACAATCCAATAAACGTTCATTCAATTCTAGTCATGCCGAAAAATATAAAGAAGGACCCTACATACCTCGTTGATAGAGCTATACGCGTCTTCCGGGTCCTTGAATACCTTATGAATGGCTACCTACACAAAATGAACTATTCGAGATCAAATCAAACTCATAGCTCATGAGAGTCTTCACTTAGACATTTAAGCAAGCAACTCGCGGGCATAAGTTCGTAAGCTCTTTTGTAGCTCAATTTTCCCGCAAAGCACTACAAAATTTTTACTTTCCTACTCCCCCTCATCAGTGCAATCCTATCCATACCACCATAACTCCAAGAAACATGCTAAAACTACATAAAACAGCCCAACAGCAACACAAAACAGTCAACCAACCAATAACATTACTAACAAGCCTTTCGATGTATATCTCACAAGTTCTATCTTCAACAACCTAACCATAACTTGGATAATCTTAAATACATGTAGGGTAAGAGGTTCCTTACCTTCAAACAGAAATAACAACTCCAATTTGACCTTAATTAGCCACGAAATAGCCCCCCAATGCTGCCACAAAAACAAGGAAGCGAAACTAGTAATCAATTAGCGTTTTTCGGTACTAGAATCGCTTTAGAAGACTTGAAATCACCTAGGGTTGATATTAAAACGTGAGGGGGTGTTTTTCAGAACATAAACAACTTTAAACAACCTCCCACACGAGCTGGAACAACAGAAAAATCAGCAAGAACAAGAAGAACAAGAAACTTACTAGCGCCACGGGATTCCCGACACTTGATTTGTGTTGATTGCCCTTTGTTTTGGTCTTGGATCATGGGAGAATTTTGAGAGGAATTTCTTAGGGTTTCTAAGCTCTGTAAATGCTGGAAATACTGACTAAAAATCGGGTTGGGGTATTTTTTTTATAAATCCCCAAGTCTTGGCCGAAATATGTGGGCCCCGTAGAGCTATTTGGAGCAGTCTCACGAAAACGCAAATATCTCCCAACTCGGAGATCGTATCGAGAAACGGTTTAATGAATTAGAAACTAGACTCATAGATATTCAATTTGATAGGTGGATCACCCCATAAATCTAAGTATATTGAGAGAAAATCTCTTTCACATTTGACCCAAATTTCAGTGAAATTTACAAGCGTAACTTGCGACAAATTTTTTTTTTACAACTTCCGTGTCGCAACTTATTTGACTTTAAAACTTTAAGTATGACTATCATCCTATTTAAATACCTCAAAAAAAATAATACCTTCTTA